>JAXGGA010002907.1:0-112232 GCA_038373865.1 Uloborus plumipes
TCGGTCGGGAAGTTTTGTTCCGATTGACCCCGCTGTTCCTATACACCCCATTTTACGGTACCTAAACATGAGTGAAAAATATTTTTAAAACATACAAAATAGCATATGTTAAGTATCTAAACTGCTTTAATAAATTGAATTAAGCAAAAGGAGAAGTAAGCAAATAATACTTTTCCGAATATTGATTTAATAATACTTACACGCACAATTTAAATTAAGAGAATCGGGACGAATATGCCAGAAACCGATTCGACATCCTTGATCGTTACCACTATAGCTTTTTGCTTCCGAAGCAACTGACAACCCAGCAGCAGATTTTATCTTATAGAAGCCAAGAATACAGAAAAGCTGGTAGCTAAATAGATAATTTGCAATAAAAAATATATTGCGGTTCTAAATTGAGATAAAAACTATCTTATCATTTAAGTTGGACCAAACTGAAACTGCTTACAAAATTTGGTTAAAATCGGTTCAGTAGCTGAGGAGTCCATTGACCACAAACACAGGGACAAGTAATTTTTATATATTAAGATGATAAATGTTAACAGGAATTGGACTTCTTATAAAATTATATAAAATTCACGGATGTTATAAAAAGTATATGATATTATTTTCAATGGTTTCTTTTTGTAAAACACATGCCTTAGTAAAAAAATATCAGGAAGACGTTAATAAAAACTGGTTTACTAGTTAACTAGCTTAAAAGAGACACGTTATAATATAAATACATAATTACTCTTTAAACTTGTTTAAAAGATACGTGTTATAATATAAATACATAATTATCAAAAGACGAAGTATCAACTTTCTAAACAGCTTCCGTATACTTAAGAAATAATAATTTGTTCCTTTTGCGGGCGTGACCGTGCTATAAGATCCGTGACATGTACAAATAACTATTTTTTAAGTAACAAAAATGTGTTTTCAGAAAGTTGATAAAATTATGATACATAGTGGTTTCTTATATTTGAATATATCGCAATTAATAGCCAATGTTTAGAATTCTGGAAAGAATGTGCAAATACATGAGTAAAAATGTCACACCCGTTCAGACGAATTAAGCAATTGATAAGAAAAAGAAAGATGTATTTTCCTCCTTTAATTTGCTACTTTTTTGTAGAGTGTATAAGAAGTGCAATTGAGGTTACAAACATCCCACTTCATTACTTACGTTACAAAAAAAAAAAAAACTTCATCAGGTAATGTGCAAAAAGATGCTTACAATATAAATATATTTAACAAAAATAAATCATTACAAATATCCCCCCTCATCACTTGCGTTACACAAAAAACTATTCAACAGCTAAGGATTAAAACGATTTTCACTACTTGTATATTCATCAATAGCAAATCATGATAAACTTTCTACCTAATTACTTATATTACAAAAAAAAAAAAAAAAGCATCCCATTAACTAAGGGTTAAAAAAATATTTTCAATAGATACATTCAACAATAGCAAAACATTACAAATATCCCTCTTCATCACTTACGTTACACACACACACACAAAATCATTTTAACAGTTATTGGTTAAAAATATTTTTACAATGGATATTTTCATCAATAACAAATCATTACAAACATCCCACCTCATTACTTACATTACAAGAAAAAAAAATCACCACGCCAGCTAAGGAGTAAAACTATTTCTTCAATAGATACATTCAACAATAACAAATCGATACACTAAAAATCCGGACACATTTTATTATTAGTTAACAGCGAAAGTGCATAACTCTATAATTTTGTAACTGAATGTTGTGACACAACGAGCTCGAAATGACAGTTTGAAATCAATGCTCACTACCGATTGAGTTAACTTGAAACTAGATCGTAAATCTGTACGTTGCTCTGATATTCGCGGCGTAATTAGCTTTGGGACGGACACGGTATATTCCCGAAATGCTATTAAACGCAGCATGCATGAAACGAAAGCATTTCATCGGACACAGTCCTACGAGACTATTTCATTTAATGATTTACTAAACATGTTTCCCAATATCCATAACGAAGGTTTCTGTCCTTTAAACGCTTAAATTCAAGTTAAAAGTTGAAGAAGAGTTTCGGTGTCGTTCGAACAAAAGTTTTAAGCTTGAAAATACTTTCGTGCATTTGGAATTGAATTCATTCGAATAAAGTAGCGAAGTTTCTGGATTAAACCTTACAGCTGCAAAACATTAATGCATTATCTTATTTATTGCATTAGGTTGAATGTTTGATAAAGTGAAGCATTCATTTAAAAGAGACATTACACACATTTTTATTTTTTTGAAAATATTTTATTATAAATTATATACATGCCGTGAATACCTTAATAGTTCCGTAATGTTGCACTAGTACTTCATTATATACTAAAATCAAATTTCAAAAACTGCAAAGCTAAAAACTGCTTACCGTTTCTTCCGGGCAGGTTGCATTTACATGCATAATGTTTTTTTTTGTAGAATTATTATTTTTCTTTTTTCGGAGTGGCCATTTCAAAGTTTTTTTATTGTATTTCCATATTATAGTTCCATTTTAAGACTATTTACTTTCATAACAATTTTTCGTATTGGTGTGCACTATCTCCTGTTACACTGGTTCCCTTTTGTAAAAATTATACTATATATGTATGTATATATATAACCTTTATAAAAAGGGAAAGACAGTAATTCAAATGTTTACATCTTACATTCTTACTTTAAAAAGGAAAACACACATAAAACTTCAAAATAATAACTGGGAATAAAAAATCCATATCTCGTACCGTGTCTGAGGCAAGAACACTAACTCTGTATTTTACTGCCAGATGGCGCTGTAAGTGGATGTATTGAGTAGCGCGTGCACACTTTAGTTTTCTTAGATACCAATTTTAACACTATATATGTGTCCCCGTTCAGAAGTTATTAGGGTGGAAACGAATTGTAGCCGTGGTACTCTGTATGAATGTGCATTTTTATATAATACGCTTCGTATTTCTGCACATTTTCATCTCTAATAATTGTATCTCTCTCTTCAAAGAATAAACGTTTGGGAGCACTAACGTGATTTTTTTCCCCTTGAGATAAACAAGTATTAAAAGTTTTGGTTCCGATCTAGGGCGCAGGTATTAACAAAACAGCTGGTCCTAATTAGCAAAACTGTAGCATATTTCAACACCATGAAGTGTCAGTTCCATCCATCCTGCTTCACATCGTTTTTCTCAGGTCGATTTTAAAAGAACTTTTCCGGAGAGTTTAAAAATCATTGTAATATTCTCGCATGTAAAGCTATTTCCTATTAAACGGTTTTAATTGGAAAAGGGTTTTTAAACTGTGAATTAAGAAAATTAATAATAGTAAATATTTAACTTATTAGATTCATCATTTATGATGTAACTCTAGTTTTTGATTGCTTTCGAAATTACGATAGTTCACGTAAATGATACAGTCATGGTTATTTTAATGGTACACTAAATGTTTATTTATTTTTTAGTAAATAATATTGTGATTCATTTATTTTCCAGTTAATGCGATGTTAAATGCTTGTAAGAAAAAGTTTACTTCAGTTTTAGAAGGTGCTATTACATAACCTTTGCAGCAAATGAATAGCACATGCAAAAATCATTTTGAATGGGTTGATTTGTTCATTCGATTTATTTTTGTAGAAGCTGGAAAAATACGATTATAAAAGAAACAAAATAAATTTCTCGCTAACAGTTTTTTTTTTTGTTTTGAAATCTCCGTATACAAAAAAAAGTCATTTTGAGTCGTGTACAAGTATGTCATGAATTTCAATGTTTTTACTTGTAGTTGACGAGAAAAATACTTAATTTGCACAGAGCATGATGTTTAAATTTATAATCATCCAAACGTATCAATCATAAGTAATGAACATATTTGAAGGGCCAGGGGGAAAAAAAAAGTCACTTTTTCGTCAATTTTGAGATATTAGCGCTATCTAGGGGCTATGAAGGAGTAATATAATCAGGTAGAAAAACAAGGGGGAAAAAGATGTGAATCGATCGAAATGTGCATGAAAACTTGAAAAACTACATAAGGAGCTACGAAAAAACAAACTTTGTTCTTCATTTTCCTCGAAATCGCTTTTTGGTCACTTTCATCTTTCTTCCCCCTGGCCCTTCATTTTTTTCCATCTTTTCACTTTTTTTAGTTCCCTTCCATAGAAGTTCCCTTACAAAAAAAAACTTCAGTTTTTGAACCGTACTCAATTTTATGCAGCAATTTCAAAAAAAAATGACTCCAATGGAAGTAAACACTCGAATTTGTAAGGTTTCTGTGGAAAAATTTATGAGTTCTCATAAACAGGAATCATTATGTTAATCTCTAATTTAATAAGTTAGCGGAAAATCAAAATAAGATTTAAATGTTTATGAAAGCTTTAGGAGGCATTTAACATCTTATGCAACATTTTACAAAACTCGTTACATGTAAAATATATTTATAGGACTCTCCAACTAAGTAAAGGAATTTAAAATATTTTTGGAGAAAAAAATAGAACCGACTTCAGTTGGAAATTGCTCTAAAAAGTAAAAAAAAAAATGTTTTTCTTTGAACACCATCGAAACTACTTTTAAACATAAGTTTTGAAGTTGGCGCAAAAACTATAGGTAAAATGATATTTAACCATATTTTGCCAACATTTTTTCAGAGAAACCATTGAAAATTAAAAGCAGAATATTTGTACCATTACACGAATGTGTGGTAATCAATGAAATGAATCCATTAAAATTTATATTTATAGTTGAATTGTAGTTGCGTATGAATCTATACATTGTTTTTGCGCCGACTTCAAAACTTATGTTTAAAAGTAGTTTCGATGGTGTTCAAAGAAAAACATTTTTTTTTACTTTTTAGAGCAATTTCCAACTGAAGTCGATTCTATTTTTTTTTCCAAAAATATTTTATTTTATTCTTTTTAGTGTAAATGCTCTTAAAATAATCAAAATATAGTTAAAAAACCATGCAGCTGTTCAAAAAAATCCTTGCAGACCTGTACTCGATCTCATTCCATCAGGAACTTCAACCCGACGCGTTTAACCACTTGACCATCGGGTCGCTCATTGCAGTAAGGATTTACGGCAGTACATATTGTTTTAAATAACATGAAATTTTAGTTTTTCGGTTTCTTGAATTTGACGTAAATGCAAGGTATAAAATACAGAATTTTATAAAGGTACAAAAATTAACATAATTGATTGTGTATATAATTCTTGAAAAAATAATATAAGTGCCGCAAATCAAAAACCATTTATTGCCACAATCGATTCAAAGCCGCCAAAAATGGCGCAAACGTCAATAAGAAAATTCCACAGCATCGAAGGACCCCATTGCCAATTTTGACAAAGATCCGACCAAAACTGTCATTTTGTACTATAAAAAAATACGGGGTAGATCCCCATGGGGGATGTACCTGCATAAGGACATTGCAATCATTAAATCATTCAAAAAGAAAAAACATGCAGATGTTCAAAAAAATCCTTGCAGACCTGGACTCGATCTCATTCCATCAGGAATTTCAACCTGATGCGCATAACCACTTGACCGTCGGGTCGCTCATTGAGTTACGGATTTACAATAGCACATATTGTTTTAAATGACCATGAAATGTTAGTTTTTCGATCATAACTTTTTTCTACTGAACAAATATCGTCATATGAGTACATGGTACCTAAGTTACACCATCTCCTATCGATTATAAAAAAAAAATCGTTCAAATCGGTTCAGTAGATGAGATGTTATGTGCGAACAAAAAAAAAAAGTAAACGCTTTGAATTGAGAACCTCCTCCTTTTTTGAAGTCGGTTAAAAAGTAAGTTATTTTTAACTTTCATTAACTTTTATTCTAGCAAATTTACATAGATTTGCCTTTTTGTTAACGAGAAACAAACTCATTTAGATATAAGTCTAGACTTGCTATTAAAAAAACTTAAAGTACTAAGAACTTGTTTGTTCTAACTTAAACTAAATTGATCTTTCTCTTATAAGAGTATCATTGAAATACTATTGAATAGTTTAAGATTACATTTAAGTCTCATTGTATTTAGGGTTGCTATATTCTAAACTGCTTAAATGATTGAAATTCAATCATTCCATTGCATCCGCTGAACTCATTCAATACGTGAACATTTAGCTTATTAAGGAAAACTCAGTTTCAGCAGCAGTCATAAAATCACAAAAAACCCTTTCGATAAAAGTAACATTCTAGAAAAGAAATTAAGAGGTATCTAACGGACGCATTATAAAAGCAAGTGAGATATGAGTGTAGAAAACAGCAACACAAAAAAATGAAACGCTATTTGTTAAGGAAAATGTTTCTTCTGGAAATAAATTAGATGTAAATGAGCTATCAGCTTCTGTCGAAAAGCTGGCATAATCGATAAAACGTGCATCTGGTTAGATAGTAAAATTTCCACCACAAAGCCACAGATTCCTCAATCTCGAAGAACTTTCAACTTTATTTTTGAAAATGTACTAGAAAAATAATAATAATAATACAAGTGATTTGACCGTAAAGTTTTGAAGTTGTAGACACATCATGACATATCCCAGGTAGCACAAATAACTTTTAAACGTTTTATTAACGTTCTTAAGCGGTTGTTACAACGTTAATAACCATTTTACAACCTTTAAACAACGAAGTGTGCTACTTGGGATAAGTATGAATTACAGTTTGCAGTTTATGTAAGACGTGTGAAATAGGATCGCCGTCACTGCCTTAACCCTTTGGATTCGGGCTGTTTTTTAGAAATTTTTCTTTCGATCAGGTAGTACGACAGTTGAACCACAGATTTCTTTTCCATTGAAAAGAGAAGGTATAAACTGTCGTATCAGACGTATGAAACCTTGAAAAAATCCCCGGCTCCAAGGGGTTCGAGTGAAAATCTCAACATCGTCCTCTAAAAAAAAAAAAAGTTACGCTACAGCATGTGTACCGCCCGGCTTCTAAAGGTTAAGAACATATGTCCTCCTGCTGCACGTCACACGGTTTCAACCGACCATTTAGCAGCCCAACAGGACTACTTGATAAACATCTCAAAGCCCCCCTCCCCCGCCAAATGGAGTCTGAACAACAATTTTCAAAAATGTGTGCGAGCACGCTTTGCATTGCCAAACACATGTCTGCACAAATGTGGACGTATGGCAACCCTAGTTCTGCCGTAAGTGAGGGATGTGGAAGGGTATAGTTCAAAATTATTACATAAAAAATGTGGTAAAATTTACAATTTTTATTATGCAGACGGTTTACACTTGTGAATAATGATTAAAATAACTACTGATTTGCTCAATTGCCACGTTTAAGAGTTCTGTATTGAAATATTTTTCTATCTTTAAGAATGAGTTTAGAATCGCTGTAAGCATTTTTACCAAGAAGCAATCTAGAAATCAAAAGCTGTTACTGAAATGGTGTTGTTTATTTATTT
Source organism: Uloborus plumipes (assembly GCA_038373865.1). Lineage (NCBI taxonomy): Eukaryota > Metazoa > Arthropoda > Arachnida > Araneae > Uloboridae > Uloborus > Uloborus plumipes. The sequence continues at coordinate 7,404 of JAXGGA010002907.1, forward strand.
ATTTTTTTTAAGCAAATAAAAAAATTCTGGATATTTTTTTCACAGAAATTGAATGTTATTCAATACAAAACAGGGATTTAACATGCTAAACAAAAGTAAATATTTTCGCATTGAATTTAAAATGTATGAGTCCTAAAATAAGTTAATGTCTATTATCATAAGAAAATCCATTTATTTTCCCTTACGTACAGTTTTAATTATTTTATACCACATATTGACTTTTAAGACTGCATCCCAAATTGTTTCTAAAGAGACTTCTTTTACCAAGACACACATTTCAGTTCTGTTTTCCTCTCCTGTCGTCAATGTGCTGCGATAGATAAATAAAGTAGGAATGTAAACACATATGTGGAGTTATGTATAATTTATTCTCCTGGCAGTTTGAAATGTGGAGAAAAGAAGTCTATTTATAGGCGAGCGAAAATAAACACTAATGAAAGTTTATAATTCATCATGCTGAATTTTAAAATCCAGCATTTGAATGAAAGGAAAAATACCTAGAGGTCATCTATTTTTATAAACAGCGCTTTAAAGCCTACGCCACTTTAAAATGTTCTGTAAATTTCGATGAAAACTGAATAAGTAAGCACTTTAATATTCTTTTCCGTATTTTTTATTACTTCGGTAGTATCTTATTGAAACATTTTGAGTTTTTCTTTAAGGGTTTTCGGAGAAAATATCCCGAAAGTAAGCATTATTTTTAAATCATTGAAATCCAGGTTTTTATCTTTAAAATACGCACGGATGCCTGAGGGTTGTACAAACAATGCCGAGAAGTTTATTTTTCCAAAGATGCATTCAAAAAGAAATATCCTAGTAGAGAAGTGACATTTCGGTATTTCAATTTTCCGATGTTTTCTTTCTTTCGAGGCTTCTATTTTTCTTCGCTTTTTTCTCCATCGCTTTTTAATCTTGAAAGCAATCGACGCATGAAAGAAGCCGTGCACAACGCATCTAATACGATTATAGAGCTTGAGCTAGGAAAAACTTTTTCTTCATCTTTAGGCTTCTCATGGGACAAAAGAAATTGCATACTTCCTTGTAACATACTAAGTGCTCCGACATTTTTGCCCCGAAAACATTTTTGCTAAAATATTCCTTGATTCGCAGAAGAAAAATTACGAGTTTGTCAGTTAATGCTTAGCGTATATTCTTTTGACATATCTTAAGTAATATAATTGGTTAACAATACTGTAAATTATAGCTATTGGTTAATTATAATTGTTTTATAATGTTTTATATGCGTTTTTTTACCTATGCGTTCTTCAGTATTACATTAAATTGAGCTACTAGTAATAAATACTTTTAGAGCTAAATTAATTATTTTTTATATTTTTGAAATAAGAAAGCCTGGTGATAGAGAATTTCCATTTGTTTAACTTTTTATTGCAATTTTATATTTCTAAAAGATGTTTTAAAAACTGCATAATGGTAATTAAGTCAAATTCTCATTTTACAGCAGTTTCACCACGCATATGCTATTTTGACTCTTAAAGAAAAAAAAAGTTCGGAGGATGTTTTGAAATATTTCATACTGATCGAGATGCTGTAGGAACTGTATCGCAGCGAATAAAGATGCATTGAAACTGCTTTTTAATACCAGCTGTTGTTTGAAAATTTTAACTATACCAAGTCCACAATGGCTCCTAACATCATGGAAAACTTGCATTAAAAACTGATTCTCTATTTATTTGTATATAATTACCAATCAATAGTTCGTAAATGAGTAATTTACGTAGGGTTTTCAATCATTCTAATCATAAAGAAAACTTAAAATTATAGAAAAGGCATGAAAGGAAATAATTCTACAGCTGCTACCCTGTCTGTCACTTCCCAATTTGCTTGTTTCCTGTAGAATTCAAAATAGCTAACAATGCACAGAAGTTATACTTCTTAGCGTTCCTTAAAAGTATAACCAGATTCATTGTTTATTGTATTTTTAAAATGGTTGTAAAAGAAGGGACGTAATGCAAAATGTAAGTAATATTGGGTGATTTGAAAAAGAAAAAAGTGTCAAGTTGTGTTATAACTTCACTTTTATCTAAAAGTAATATATAAAAGTACATTTGATAATATATATTAGTGTTGCAATTTATCGCAATCTTAAAAAAATCACATTTTAACTCCTAATAATTTGAAGCTGAGACACGTAATTATTGTCTTCTTGTTCCGAAGAAAAATTGATACTTGATTAGTTCCAATTAAATGGAGAATCGATAAACATATGCTTGATTTGTGATAATTACTAAAACTGAACCCAGAATAATTTGTTAAAAATAACAAGCTTTCAGAATAATTTTCGAAGATAGGAAGACAGTTACTTTGTGTTTAATGTTCGAACGACGCTTATTATAGAGATAGAAATGATAGGGAACGAACACTACTGATAAAAATGCGAATATATAAGGCATCCGCCAACAATGTGATATATTTTTCCCAGAAAAAACAAAAATGCATCGAAAAATACAAAAAATATCGCAATGTGACTTTTTGTTGAAAATAAATGCACTCTTTGACTTAAAAAAAAATACACAAAGAGGGTTGAGGGAAAATTGCATAAAAGACCATTGCGTGTTTTTTTCCGCTTGTGAGCACATAAAAAGATGCCAGTCATTTTTTTTTCTTTTGTCTTTTCTTTTTTTTCTGACAGGCGTTAGTCACAAAGAACAATGATGATGATAATTAAGTGTAGAATCGTGATTTGAAACATTGTAATCCTACAATACTATGAAAGCGTATGATGAAATTAGATGAAAACCAGTAGGGCAGTTCTTCTTCACCGGAAAAATCAAGTGCGGTAAGGAAGGGGAAAAAGCGTCAGAATTTATTTATTAAAATTTCAGAACGATGGGTTTAAATGAGGGCCCATGGGGAAAGAGGGGCAAAGCTTGGAGTCATTTGAAAACTTTTAAAGCAAATAAAGATAATTATAGATTTTTCTAAAATTTCCATGCGTTTTCCTTTTCTATTGGTGATAATTAGTTGATAAAAGTTATCGAAAGTTCTTGAATCAAATAATATGCATGAAACTAATTTTTATGTATTGTATCTATAAAAAAAATCAATTTATATATAATGTATGAAAAGTTTCAGTAAAATAAATTTAATAGTTTTACTTTGTGGTCTATAAAAACCCCCTCTTTTTACTCTTACTCTCCCTTGCTTGACCATAAGTTTCAATGTTTGAAAGTTTGAAAACATAATTTTTTCTTTATTTTAGAACAAATATACTATCTTTCCCACACTTCAATATATTATATTACTATTGAAAGAAAAATATCACAACAACACAGTTTTGAAAAAGAAAAAAAAAAGCTTTATTCTGTTATTTTATCAAAAGGTACCTGTAAATATAATAGGATTATTATATAAAGAATCTTCCATTTCATGAAGTTATGTCTTATCTCTTGTATACGTTGTAACAGCGCCCCGTTATTTCACGCCAGTAGATGTCAAACAAACGATCCTGTATGTAATGACATTCGTAAGAACAAATTATTTATATGAGCAGTTGATAATACACATAACCTTACTGCAAATCAATCATGACAACATTATGATAGTTTATGGCAAGATATATGCTTATACCAAATGTCCATTATAATATCCAATTAGAGACTTCTAATCGTTAGAGAAATTTGGCAATTTAACAAATAATGCTATTCTTCTTCACAGAAATAACTTTTTTACCTGTAAAAAGGATTTTGTAATTTCAGCATATGGTTTTAAAGTGTTAGCACATTAGCATTTTCTGCCTCTAGTCATTGATATATATTGAAATTCCTACAGTTGATTCGATATATATTGTACTATTTAGGGCAATTAATTTCAATATTTATTACCATACATAACAGGTTGAATTTGATTAAGTGTTACTATATGCATTAATGGTAGTTAAATTCGTGTCACGGTTGCTAAAGGTTAACTCACACATCATAAGCTCCAGTCATATAGCATTAGGCTTATGTATTTTCCATTAAGCTCGGAAATTATGTAACATAGCGAAAATGACAGTATTTTTATGTGCATAAATATTAATTTGATATTAACAAAAACAAACTAATTTCGCAAGTATAAAGTATACATGTATTGTGAATATAGTAATATAGTATAGCATATATATATATATATATATATATATACACTGAAGTGACAAAAGTCATGGGATAGCAATATGCAAATTTTCAGATGGCAGTAGCATCGCATAGAACAGGTATAAATGCGCAGTGCTTTTACAGAGCTTTCATTTCTGTTCAAGTTATTCATGTGAAGAGGTTTTAACGTGATGATGACCGCACGACGTGAATTAACAGACTTTGAACGCGGAATGTTAGTTGGAGCTAGACGCATGGGTCATGCCATTTCGGAAATCGTTAGAGAATTCAACATTCCCAGATCCACTGTGTCAAGAGTGTGCCGAGAGTATGAAATTTCAGGCATAACATCCCACCATGGACAGCGCAGTGGTCGACCGCCTGCACTTAAAGATCGAGACCGGCGACATCTGCAAAGAGTCGTAAATTCTAACAGACAAGCAACACTGCGTCAAATCACCGTAGAAATCAATGTGGGACGTACAATGGACGTGTCTGCTAGAACTGTGCGGAGAAATTTGGATTTCTTGGGCTATTCCAGCAGAAGACCGACTCGAGTGCCTTTACTGACAGAACGACATCGCTTGCAGCGACTCTCGTGGGCACGTGAGCATATCGGTTGGTCCCTAGATGAATGGAAAACCGTGGCCTGGTCCGATGAGTCACGATTTCAGCTGGTAAGAGCCGATGGTAGGGTTCGAGTGTGGCGCAGACCCCACGAAGCCATGGACCCAAACTGTCAGCAAGGCACTGTTCAAGCTGGTGGTGGCTCCGTAATGGTGTGGGCTGTTTTTTCATGGCATGGACTTGGTCCTCTAGTGCGACTGGACCGAACATTGACTGGAAATGCTTATGTGCAGCTACTTGGAGATCACTTGCAGCCATTCATGGACTTCATGTACCCAAACAACGATGGGATTTTTATGGATGACAATGCGCCATGTCACCGGGCCACAACTGTTCGCAATTGGTTTGAAGAAAATTCTGGACAATTCCAACGAATGATTTGGCCACCTAGATCGCCCGACATGAATCCCATTGAGCATTTATGGGACACCATCGAGAGGTCTGTTCGTGCCCAAAATCCTGCCCCATCAACGCTTTCACAATTATGGACGTCTATCGAGACAGCATGGCTCAATATTCCTGCAGAAGACTTCCAACGACTTGTTGAGTCCATGCCACGTCGAGTTGTTGCACTTCGCCGGGCGAAAGGAGGGCCGACACGATATTAAGAGGTATCCCATGACTTTTGTCACTTCAGTGTATATATAGTAAATGCATTTTGAGTGCAAAAATGGTTTTAAAAAAATATTACTGCATCACCATTCCCCCAACGAATATTGCCACTTAAATCAAGCCGAATATACGTTTAAAAAACCTGCTCTTTTGTTATGACAAATAAGTGGATATTTAAAGGATATCAGTTAGAAAATCATGACAGTTATTATTATTAGTTTTCCCTTATAGTTTTCTTTAACTTAATCGTATTACGTACAGTATAAAGATTTTAAAGATAAATTATGTAATTAAATTACAAAAAAAAAAAAAAAAATGTTACTGGTGACACCTTTCATATTTTTTCCTTAAGCTTGTGAAATGCAGTTTATATATCTCGCAATTTTCAGCAATCATTGAAGATTGGCTAAAAATACTATAGCTATATTATTGCGTTACATACAGAAAACATCTTTAAAGACATTGGGGATAGCGACCCAGGTAGCACAAAAAACGTTTAAACGTTTTATAAACGTTTTTAATCCGTTGTCACAACGTCAATAGCCATTTTACAACCTTTAAAAAACGAAGTGTGCTACTTGGGGAACACCTAATTATTTTTAGCGTTGACTCAGATCTTTAGGATACGCGTGGAAAACAAGTACTTTATTGTGTATTATATGTTATAATTTTTATTATTTTTATTTTTATTCAAAGGTATTTTTTGGCGTTTCACGTTACACAACCACACACACACAGAGATCCCACCTCACATATATACATATATACATAGGAACTAAAAGAAGTAGTTTTTAAAAATAGCTAAAAGCGCCTCCATAAACTATAAACTAAAGTCACACATCTCGCAAATGTATATGTTTAAAACGATCTATTCACGTAGTATGAAATTTAACAAAACCTGAAAAATGTAAGCCTAACATGGACGCCGAAGAGTTGCATGCCAGTTTAGTAATTCCGTGTTTTCAAAAATAAGGATAATAATCGAGATGACGGTGAGTGACTTATATTAGATTTACAGAGCCCTGCCTTCAATCATAGTGACTGCATATTTTTCATCAAGTTTTTTAAAAATATTTATAACTTAGCAAGGATAGCTTGGAGACTTTCATATCAAGATTTTCTGTTTTTGTTTTTGAAGTTCGTCATTTTAGTATTAAATGTTTACAGATATAACATATGACTTGTAAAAAATGCCTTAGAATTTACGAAATATTCAAATATCATATTTAACGAGTATAGCATATGAGTTGTAAGTTTAAATTGCTTAGGAAATAACTTGTGAGCTTTTTATTGTAATTTTAACAGCGATAAGTTGTTTTTATATGATCATAGGCAGTTTTTTTATGTTATGAAACATGTTAGGTATGAATTTGTAACAGTAAAAAATAAAATTGCCTTCTTTTATTTTAATGTATCTTTCGTTAACAATAATTTATGTCGTATCAAACGGAAATCATTTGTCTTTCCATGTTATTTTAAAGTAAAAAATAAAAAACCTTAAAAATGAACTAATAGTATTTGTATTTTATATGAAAATTAATAACTAATGTGGACTGAATTTTATACGAATAAAATACTACTTTAGGAATGTTTTAATATATAACAGGTTAAAAATGATTAACTAATTTTATTAATGTACAAACTGTGCAACAATATCTTTTTTCATTTTGAAAGATCAATTAATTTTTTTGTCAGTGGACCCTTAATTTTGTGTAATACGTAAACTTAGTAAGCGTCAATGTAAAAGATTGGTTACGCTAGGTTTTTCAGAATTAAAACAATTGTTTCATTCTTGTATGCAAAAAAAAAAAAAATCTTTCAAAAACCTTCACATTTTAATCTTTCGTGTATAACTGTACGGAGTTTGGATTTGATCAAATCGGTAAATTTATACATCGTCTTATGTTTGTTTAATTTAAAAGTTTTCTGCAATAACTCTTTAAATAAAAGCACACTATTATTATACTATTAGTATTTTAGGGTAGGGAAAGAGCCTATTAATTTTTAATTTTTGTTCGCACTATTAGAGATATGTATCGAAGTAAAAGTGCCATTATTAGCAGTGTCTTAAACTAGATACGTTAGATATCAATTTTTGATTTTGTGAAGTTTAATGTATAAAAAGTAGGGCTTCACTTATAAACTTTGTACTCCTCATAATTTGTAGAAAGAGAATGGTAGATTCTAATTCCTAAGTCTGTGGTAGATTGGAAAAATGGTAAGGTAAGGGTCTTTGAGTACTATTGTATAATGCCAGATCTCAGTCTGGAAGATAAAAATATGAAATTAATTGCGCATTCTAGCCGAAAAACAGTACAACTTCCTGTCCAAAAACTTAGTTGTTCTTGTTTCTTATTCGCGATATTCTTACGGCGTAAGACCAAATCCATAAATCCGCTAACGAATAAAAAACAGAAATAAGTAGGGGAAGTGTAAATCCCCCCCCCCCCAAAGAAGTCCCCAAACAGTTTAAAATATCTTCAGCTGAAGTCTGATGTCTGCGGTACTTTCGACAAAAAAGGTAGGATTTATGCCCTGAGAAAGGAAAAGACATTTTACGTGGCCATTGGCAAGGCGTGCGAGGCAAGTATTGGTTTTTCTGTCGCATGGAAGAATCACCTACTGTCCCGGCTTACTAGCAATAGCCCTATACTGCCGTGCTAAGCACAAAAGTCGTATATGCACTTTTTAACAAAATTGAGTTATCGCCACCAGGTGGCTCTTTATGACGTGCTTTACCTTAATACAAAATTATATGGTCATTTGAGAATGGGAAATATTTTTTTAAAAATTCTGAAAAAGTTTCATCTGACTCAAATACATGGTGGCGCAAAACTATAAAGAGTAATATCTCAGTTTGAGCTCGATTGCAGATACGACTTTTGCGCTTAGCACGGCAGTAATACTAATCGTAAGTGGTGGCAACGGTCAAATTCTCCTATTTTTATTTTTTATTTGAGAGTAAAATTCTAGGTATGTAAGTTCAACAAATGCCGAAACAGGCATGTTGCAACTGTCCTTTTGCTAGACACTCTGCCTTCTCGTTACCAAACAAAAGCACATTGGATGTAGTCCACTGAAAGTGAATATCATGTTGAAGTGAGATGCACTTCACCTTATGAAGAAAAGAAACGCTTGTATTATCGCCAATATGGATCCCATACTTAAGATGCTAAGTTCAGCTTCGGCTATCAGTAAAAATCCAGAGATTTCTAGAATAATTTTCCTTCAGAACGGTTTCGAGCTCCGCATCTACAGTAAATAGTTCCGTTCTAAAATCGGAACACAAGTCTGGGTTACGTTGACTAAGAGTGATAGTTTAAAAACTTAGTTTTTCACATTAAAGAGAGGGACACATTTTTCCAGCAGGTAAAAAAAAAATGATTGCATTTTGAAACATCAAAAAATAAATAAATAAATAAATAAATAAATAAAATAAAATAAAAATAATACTTTAAAGTTCTTCTTGTGAAATGCGAGCAGGTGAAAATTAAGTTATAGTGGTATTAAGCATTTTTGTAGTTTAACAAATTATGCCCATCACGTAACCCCCAGAAACTTGTCTTTAGATAGATACCCAGCTAGCACAAATAACCTTTAAACGTTTTATAAACGTTTTTAAGCGGTTGTTATAACGTTAATAACCATTTTACAACCTTTAAAAAACGAAGTGTGCTACTTGGGTAGGATCCTTTCTTAGGTAACATGAGTTGCTCGTTCTGTTTCTGTACACTGTGCTTATGGGTGTTATTTTTATACTAACCAGGAAACCACGCGGATAATCTAAAAATGAATAAAATTAAATGTAAGTAGCAATCAAAAGAGCATATGATTAAAGTCAGAAATCAACTTCAAAAAAAAGTTTATTACGAAAAGACAGCCTATAACAATTTCATAGCTACAATATATCTTCTTCATCAGTGTAGCAAAGATCATCTCACAGCAAGAGACTGCTGAAATAATTGCAGACCACTCAACAAAGTATAAGCATTTACAAATAATCCTAACAAATGAGAAGTCTAAATAGTGTTTAGAAGTTGAAAAATGCTGAGCAATAGAAGAATATGTAAATTCTTAGTTTTTAACATTATTTTCATGCTCTTTCAGTCGGTGTTTGAGAGCACGTTTTGCCTTACCAACGTAACCAAATCCACTTAGGCAGGATATGCTGTAAATACCCAGTTACTACGGCAATCATAGATATGATTCAAGTTTCTAAATTTAATTTTATTTGCAGGAGAAAAAAATATATCGAAACCAAGCTGTTTAAAAATCTTTGCAAATTGATGACTGACTTTTGAACTAAAAGGCGAAACGATGGTGTGAGCAGCTGTAGAAACAAATACCTTGCCATAATGAGAGGGCGTAATTAGATTGGTATAAATGGAATCAATAATGGAATCAATTTTAGTAATAAAGACGTCCAAAGATGACAGAAAACCAGCAGTTTTCACTTCGATGGTGAATTGGATGCACGGAAGGATAGAATTAAGCGTAGCAAATAAAAGTTTATTATATCAGCATGGTTTTTTCCAAGCAAAACAAAGCAATCGTCAACATAACAAGACAGAACGGAAACGTTATGATTTCAAAAAGTAGAGCCTCAAATAGTGCGTGTAAATATCATTTTAAATCACTGAGACTCGAACGATTACCCATTACTAAACCTTCAGACTTGCGAAAATAAAACCATTGAATCCAAAAGTATTCTGCTTAAGACAAGCGCGAGCAAAAGAAACAAGTTTATCAATTTCAAAAGGGAAAAAATAATGCTAATTATTTCAGGTCAAAGAAGCCATCGTTAAGTAATGAAGCTTAAAGTGACGTAACTTCTGAGGAAAATTAGCAAAATATTTATCAATAAAAGAATTGCTAATCAAAAGGGGAGAAAAGGTGGACAGTAAGCAATTCTTTTACTGTTAGAAGTTTTGTTGTTTTTATTTAGAAGTTACGCCACTTTAAGCCTCATAATTATTATGTTATACGTTTTTTTGCATAAACGCATTTTGCATAATTTAGTGGTCATGGAACATATAATCACATTTTAAATGAGAGAATCAAATGATAAGAATCGTAACAGCATAACGTATTACTATGGCCTCGAAAATTTGAGTCAAACTTTCCTTAACGTGATGAGCAATCATCCAACTCAGAGAAATATTCATTGATTCAAATTAATAAATGACACGTTGACAAACTTTAAATACTTTAAACGTAACAAACACGACCTTACTGTATACATGCTTCACTATCATGAATTATAATGTCTAAATCAAAATAAATGTCACTATCGTGACTAAATTCAAATCAATGCAATACCTCATCCATATCGCACTTATTTCCCGTTTTCAGTTTCATTTGCGATATAAAGCGTGTTTGTTTAAGTATCATTACTTCTTTTATTGCAGAAACAGCTATTTCCCCCCTCAAAACAAAATAATAACTCTTGTTTTCTTGAGCATTAAACACACCCTCACAAAATGTTTAAAGACCAAAAATGGCGGATTGTTCGTTACCTCTCTTCCAGCACCCTTGAAAAAGAAGGGCAAAAGAACGACATAGAAAAACTTCCCCTTGACAATAATGAAGGAAACGCAATCTAAAGCTTCATTCAAATCAAATCACTAGCACAATATTGTTAGACCCTAGTCCACAACTAGTACAGCTCCTTCCTTATCAACACTAGGACAGCCGGCTTTCGCTTCTGGAAGACAAACATGGATCTGAGACTCGAGCACTAAGGGAGGTTGAGTAATTGGATCATGTGCCGCATCCACTCCCAAAACTTACCCCCACTTGAGATTCCTATATTACATTGATGACTTCTTCAGAAAATTCCTCCTGTCTTTATTGTTATTTCACTTTGATAAGGTAGTAATTTAGCAGCCCGAGAAAAAGTAGCTTTCCGTGGGAGACAAAAGAATGACTTTAATGTAGTTTTTTTATGACTGTTATTTCAGGAGCGGAGAGAAGTTTTAAAATTGTATTTTCCTTCTCGCAGAAAATGTGCAGAAAAATAAATTTAATAGATGATTATGCTTTGCGGCTATCTCTTCGCGAGGTCTGGATTTTAACGACATTGTCGTATTTAATTAAACTAGATAACACTTTATGGATATGATTGGAATTGTCGTTTTGCTTCGAAAGTTAACAAGATAGTTCGTTGCTGATACTTTGATATAAATTTATTTTTCTGTTGACTGTAGGATAAATATGGCGGAGAATTGCTTTTTCTTTTTTTGGAATATTTATTGTAATAACTAACGAAGAAAATGTATAACCGACACATAAGTTTTTATTTGTACACAGAAGAATTTCTTCTATTACGTATAAAAAATATTTTCAATTTTTTACTCTGTCGTGAATGCACGCTTTTAATTAATGAGAAAACAAACGCAATTCTATTACAGATTACATTGAAAAAAAAGCAACACATACATGTGTTTCAGAGCTACAAGGAATTCCTTTATCAACAAAAAACAAGTGAGCTTTGCTGTGTCATACATCCAAGTAAAGGGTTTTAACCTTGTAAACCTATAACATTATTCTTCCCTTTAGTTGCATTAAGACAATTTCACCATTTCTTTCATGCTGTTTTGAAAATAAATAAGTGATAACGACTAGAAGTAATGGACAGCTTTAGTAGTTTTCTGTGCCATAATTTTTAGTTTCAGAAAGATCAACTTTAAGTTAAACATTTAAAATGTATTAGTAAAATAATTCTTTGTAATCTGCTCAACCCTCCCAAAAGAAAAATGCTATTTGGTCTTTACGTTGGTTTTTTTGTAGTCTCTGTTGAACATTTAGTTTTTCATTTTTATAATATAAGAATAGTTTTCGTATTATTTTTAACACGAAAAACACCTGCATCAATCAAATTGAAAAATCAATGAGCATCTTTTTCATTATATTCTTTTCTTTTAGGGTAAAACTGTAGTGGCTTTTTTTTCCTTCTCAGTCTGCACTTAATACCTTGGAAACGGGCTACGTTCATAGGTTGTTAGTCATAATTATCAATTTCTAACATAGGATTTAAGCATTAACCGGATTCGGACGTAACACATACTCAGACAGAAAACAAAAACAAAAACAAAATGGAGGACTTGAAACAGAAAAAAACAATAATCTAAACCACTACCCATAAACTTGGAACAGAAAAATGGTGAAACAGAAACACTGGGGTGGTGATCTTGGAACACAAATATTATGCCTCTGAAACAAATGTGACGAAACTGAAAGTGAAAAACAGTGAGACTGGAACAGAGATGTGGTGAATATTGATCAGAATGAATAGTGAACTGGAAAAAGAAAAATGGGGATGTTTTGAAGTCAAACTGGTCGTTAAGGGTTGTTTTCATTTATTGTTTTCATTCTTAAGACATAAACATGAAATTAGCTTTTTATCTCTGAAAATAGTTCTATTTTTGGTAAAAATACGGCAGAATCATATTTTTTTTTGTTTCCGTGTAATTGACCTAATTACTAGTGAACTTTTATATAAACTCTTTTTATGTAGATTATTTTCACTATTCTCTAACTTAATTCTCATTACTATGTTATGCAAGTATGCAATTATACAAGTTGGACATCTTAAATATGTTATTTATGGTAAAAATACATAATACTTACTAATAATGTAAAATAAACATAAAACGTCACTACAAAACATAACATGTCAATTGCAAAATATATTAAAGTCAGTAATGAAGTAATTTCTAAGTGGCTAATATGAAAGGCACGAAAAAAAATAATTGAAATACTTACAAAAAGCTAATAATAGTAATTGAATTACTAAAAGAGTTACAGTAATTAAAGTTTCATTGGACAAAAAATACTTGACCGTAACATAAACAGGATGGGTTATCCAATGAACTACTCAACAGTTATAGAACAATTCCAGTAGTAGTATTCCAACCCCAGGGTTGAGCGAAGTTGAGCTATTTGTTGAATCACGGAGGCAAATAACACTTGAACACAATAAATAAGCAAAACAGAATAAAAAGAATTTAATTCAAAAATCAGTTTCTCTCTAGCAAATGAGTGTTTCATCTTTATGTAATAGCCTACGCAAACATAAATTAAGTTAAAAAAATGCAATGAGCACATGCGGAACTAAAGCATTTCCTTATTGAAACTACAGTTCATTATTTTTGTACCACGTAGAATTTCCTATCTGATATTTTTTATCAACTTTAAATTATTTATAGAAATGGGTGCTATAAAAAGTTGTATTTGCATAGAAGAGTATCTTTTGCGGTTTTTTTTCCGAAAAAAATAGCTCTGCTTACCAAATAAGCCTTAGAAACTAAAGCAATAGGAAGGAGTACTATTCATAAATTACTCGACAAAACATTTTTCTCATTTTAATTCTTCGTATTTCAATTTATGCATTAGATTACATTTTGGAACAAATATTCGGAGAATTGCATTGGTATTTGGGCTTCATTGAAATCAAGAAAGCTTGTTTGCAGTTAATTTTATTGCATGCGTGTTTGTTTTCGGCATTATGATCGTAGAGAATTTTTACCGGGTAAAGTCTCATTAATTATTTAAAAATACATTTCTCAAACTAGTTTTTGATTCGTTGCATTTAATTACAACATAAAAAGGACTGTATGAGATTTTGTGTATTTCAGTTATTTCTTTACTGTTAAATTTCCAAGAAAGGTTCATGGATACATTTACTTTGTAGCACATTCCTTTATCTTTGTTTCGAGAAATTTCTTTGTTTAGGATTATCTTGAATTTAATTTGCAATTTGTGGAATATTTCTCGAAAAGCGAAAATCGTTGATTTTAGTAATCTTTAGGTGCAAGGATTTTTATGAATATAGTGTCATTTGAGATAAGTTTTCACAGCAAGAGCTGTACTTAGCATTTCGTAAATCTTGATAAATATCTAAGACACATAAAAATTAATTTCAATGTAGGATTATTAGATTCAAAAATTTTACTTAAATCACATAATTAAAAATTCTGCAATATGTAGGTGTTCATTTATTGTTATATATATATATATATATATATATATATATATATATATATATATATATATATAATATATATATATATTATATATATATATATATATATTATATATATATATATTATATATATATATATGTATATAATATATATAATTATTGAACAATATCTAATGTTTTAATAACAATAATACAGATTTACAATATTACGTCAATATTTAATAATCAATATTAAATCAATTATTAAGTCAATATTTTGCACAAAAACCATTACTTTTTGATCGCATTTCTTTGTCAAAGCTAATTATCTAAATAAATCAAAATTTATTTGAAAGCGATTTTTGTTCATAGTTTACATTAAAAAATAAAATAAAATAAAGTTAAGATTCACATGAAATGAATACATACATATGAAAAAACTTACATATAAACGATTAAGTTACAATTCATTATACAATGTTAAATAATGAAATCTTTAAAAAAGTGAAAAATGTCCAGAACTGCCTCCATTAGGGTAAACATACCATGTACCTGCTTAAATTATACCATTAAACTAGCAAAGTCTAACCAAATCGTTTGTATTTTAGCACATATCAACACTTTACAAAATACAAGCCATAATTACATTATTTAAAAAATAACTTATTCCCTTTAATGTAATACAGGGTTGTTATTCTTGGTAATTATTTCAGTAAGTAACTCTTTATTAAGGCAAAATACACAAAGAGCAATCCAACTCCGAACATGAGACTCGATATTAACCCTCTCGGCACCCTGGACCTCATATGAGGCTCCTACTTTTGAACTCAATTTTGGAAGAAGTAAACACTTAAAATGATTTTTTTTTCCGTCAGTGACTCCACCTATTCATGTAGATCACATATGAGGCTCCTAAGTGAAAAAAAAATCATTTTAAGTGTTTACTTCTTCCAAAATTGAGTTCAAAAGTAGGAGCCTCATATGAGGTCCAGGGTGCCGAGAGGGTTAAATTGTTTCAAATTTAACTAAGCTTCGTTTTTGAGATTTAATTCATTTTCAACAATAGAGATTAACTATTTACTGTACAATGATTGTATTTCTCATGATCATGCATTACTACCAAGAAACGCTACCCAGGTAGCACAAATAACCTTTAAACATTTTATAAACGTTTTTAAGTGGTTGTTACAACGTTAATAACCATTTTACAACCTTTAAAAAACGAAGTGTGCTACTTGGGTAAGCAGTGAGAAGAACACAATAAATCTGAGATTCTTTCGAGGAAAAAAGTTTTATCTCCATCAGTAATCATACAACAGCAAAGGAAGCTAAACAGAGAAACACGAATTGAAATTAATCTTACCAAATACCGATTCAAGTGCTTCTCAAAATTTTTCAAAAATGTAAAAAAGAAGAAAGGAAAAAAAAAATTGGAGAAGCGTACTCTTAGCTGATTCGCCAGATTTCTGGGTTCTTAGCATCTACTCAGGTGTTGTTTTAAGTATCTAAACATAAGTGGTCGCATTTTCTCAACTAATTACTTTGTCAATGTTTACCAAAAGGGAAAATGTTCGAGGAATCAGGGTGTTCTTAACGTTTTTGTGATTTAAGTTGGGCGTAATTTTATCTTTAAGTATTTCAAGAGGTAGTCTCTAATTAGTTTGAACAGTATGAGGTCTGCTAATTTTATTTATGTGTTACATGTGCTCAAGATAGAAGAAAGTGAATCTTATCTGTTTCTAGTTCACTCACCAGTGATATAATTTAAAACGTAAAATTTTAATTTTTAGCAGGAATATGTTTCGTGTTTAAAATTTCAACACCGAACTAATTATATACTCGCGGCTTCCTGATAATTATCTTCTTGAATTTACATTAAAAAGTAGGAGATCAAGAACATGTTGGTACACAATTTTCTTACAGATATTTTAGAAACATGAATGTGATCTAAATAATCCATTTCCATACGCAGAGTTTGTTTGAAATATAATTATCAGCTAAATTTAAAAGTTTTATAGAATTATTTTATTTATTTCAATAATTGAACGACTTGCATAATAATCGCACACATTATTTTTCACCATTTTGGATCTTTACTTTGCAGTAAGTTTCTAAACATAGTTACCTTGATGTAGTTAATTAGCTGAGGACGAAATGCAGTGGACCATTGTTTCCATTTTTTTGCTATTTTTAAAAAATAAAGTATTGCTTAAAATCTACTAACAATTTTTTTATTCATAAATTATATTTGTGTGCTTGTAAAAATACGATATGTATTTCTTACTTTGTTGTCCGTATAAGCTGGCTCACGAGTATCCCAAATAGGGGCGCGC
This sequence comes from Uloborus plumipes, assembly GCA_038373865.1. NCBI lineage: Eukaryota > Metazoa > Arthropoda > Arachnida > Araneae > Uloboridae > Uloborus > Uloborus plumipes. The sequence goes on from JAXGGA010002907.1 coordinate 24,032, forward strand.
AAAAATTAGTACAGCCATCTACACAGACTGAGTGTGCAACACGATAATTTTGGTCGTACCTAATATGCTCATTAGTAGTTGCAAAAAATTTGTAACAACATTTTCAGAAGTGGAGTAGTGATGGTTCAGGTATTGAGAGTGAGAACCCTATATGCCCTTCAGGGCCGTATTAAAGGAGTGGGTTTTTTGGGTTCAAATCCCTCCGAATTTTTTCGAAACTATTACGAAAATGTTTTTTATGGTTTCTCACTGAAAAATTTATTATTTCTATTTTATTTTAATTTTCTTATTTACGTTGAAACTGCATCTGAAAAATGAAATGATCATTATTGAGTAATTGTGCAAATTAAGTGTTTTTTCGCAGTATTTATTTTTATTGTAGTTATTGCAAACACAATTTCTTAACAATGCACCTTTCAGTAAGAATTTTCAATACCACTGAAAAAAAAATGCTAAAATTCTTCAAATTTTTTAGTACTAAACTCTATATTTAACACATATTTTTAGTGTAGTCGGAAGATAGAATTTTTAAAAGTACTTCCTACGAATGGATGTATATGAGTAAACTCATCTATCCAGATTTTTTTTCTTCATTAAAAATAAGTCTTTTTTTTACATTTTTTATGTTAATACCCTTTTAAAATCTATTATAACAAAAATCAGCAGAATATAGAACATGAAATCAAATTTCATTGACTTTATAGATTTCACGAGAAATAGGTTTTGTAAAACCTTCCCCGAAACTAATGTCTAGTTACTGCCCTGATACCCCTATATTTCTATCTTTTTCACAGCAGCAATCGGAGTTGGATTCCTTTTTGTAGACGAAATACCAGAGCACATCGTGCTAAACCAGTGAATACGTTTTCTTAAAATGAAGAAATTCCTCAAATGGTTTGATCGACACATTTCCCAGATATGAAACCCGGAAAACATATTTGAGACATGTTAAGGAGAAGAGTTCCTGGTGGGTTCATACCAAGTTAATGCTAATGCTTCTGACAGCTCTCAAGGGACCGAACGTGAGTAGATTATACTAATCGACCAATGGAAAACTGTATCTTCCGTCAAAACACGAGCACCACTCGGGTTAAAACTAAAATGCACAGTGAGTAGGGTAAATGGCTACACTTTGCAAAAAATGAACTGTTGTTTTTACAGTATAACTCCGGCATCCGAGGTTCCAATTTAAAACTGTAAAATGCACGGTATTAACCTGCAAAACTAGTAATTTTAGTTTCTTACTGTAAAGTAAGAAATTTTACAGTTTATTGCCGTAAAATTTAGCTGTATTAAACTGTAAAAGCAACAGTATTTATACTGGCAGGAGAGGTTCCAATTTAAAACTGCAAAATGCACAGTAATAAACTTAAACTAGCAGTTTTACAGTTTATTACTGTAAAATTAGCAATTTTACAGTTTAGTATTGTAAAGTTAGCATTTGTAGTTTATTACTGTAAAATTAGCAATTTTTACAGTTTATTACTGTAAAATTATCTACATTATACTGCAAAAACAACATTCATTTTTTAGTGTAGTTATAAACATAATTAATGGTTTTTCTTTTCAATTTGGATAATTGTTCAACTGCGCTGTTGCAGTTAAAGCTTATAGACAAAAGTAATGTGGTAGAAATTACACTATCATAACTATCAGATTTTCATTAATTTACAACTGTAACATAAATTGGAGTGCATTGGAAATAAAAATATAACATAAAAACAATAATAAACCTATTCTCAAAAGTAATAAAGTGTTTATCCAAAATCCTTGCAATCGAAAAAGATAAGTAGTGAGATTAGAGAAAAAAAAATAATTTACTAATTTCATTGTAAGATGTGCTTATAGTATGTGGTTTAACTTTCGGCTATTTTTGGGTCAAACGCTTAATTTTTAAAGTATTCACAATCTTTTAAGTAAATATTCGCAATTGCTGAATTTTCTTACACATTTAAAGAAAATGTATTAATTTTTCACATCAAATCTGAAATCTAAACACAAGAGCCTATTTCGAGTTTCAAATCTTATTATAATAATTAAAAATATTTAGCTTTGATGATTCAGTTTAATTACAACTTGACTTTACAAAGCGAAATATAAAAAGCAGTGAACTTAAATAGATTCAGTACACAGCTTGTGCTCGCTCAAATATTTGCTAGAAACACTTATACTTGTTTAAATACAAGTTTAGTTTTTTTTAACGAATTAATTTGATGTGGGTACACAACCGCTAAATAAAGAGCCTTTAGCAACACGATTTTTAAAACATTGCACCGCATTTAAGCTATTAGAAAGAAATCACGTGCTTGTAGCAGGGTTAATCAAGCATTTGTAAATCAATAATAAGAAACAAACTTTCAAAGCCAATTTACATTTCACAATTAGTTCTTTTCCACACAAAGTAACTCTTATAAGGGTTTAAGTTTCAGCACGTTAAAATATTTCTACTTTATCGGAAAGTATATTGTGAGACGAAGAAAAATAATGATAGGTTGTGGTTTCTTTGATATTTTAATATATTTTGTTCAAATTCAAAAATATGTGTCTTGCACTTACTTCTAATATTTTTAAGAGTAGCAATTTGATGATATTAAAATAAATTTTGTTGATTTTTTATGAGCGTCTGAAGTTAGTGGAATGGTTATTACTTCTTGAATGCATATAAATAATACTTGAGTACATTAAATTAGGTTAATTGAAAAACAGCATGTTATTTTATCTCATCAAGTAAAAGACTGTACTGGTTTGCAAACTGATGATATTTTGTTAACAATGTTTTCAGTTATTTTAAAAATTTTCACTCGTTACATATAACTAAGGTTAAAATACGATTTTTTTCTTTTTCGGTAAGCAACGTAAGGCAGTTGCAATAATATGATACGGTTTCAGTAAATGCATACAACTACTATCTGAGTACAATCTGGTTAGAAGTACGACGAAATAAATAATGAAGTTATTTTTTGACGTAAAGCATTTCAAGCCTATCACTTTGATGAAATGTATACAAATATTAAGTAAATGTATACAGTTAAAAACATTTTTTTCACGAAGGCTTTAAAAGGGTTGAGACAGTTGCTAAAGCTGTGTACAGATGCAGCTTTTACCATCATCTATCAACACGTCTGAAGATTATTGTTACGCTTTTTTCGAAGCTTTTTTAGCATTCTGTTTTCCCTTAATTGCCTATGTACTCCATTTTTTTTCTTCGTAGGCCCTTTTCTGTAAGCAAGTAATACAGAACTCTCCTTAGGAATTGAAACTATGGAAGCTCGGTATAACTTGATACCCACTTAACTCAAAGTGTTTTCATGGGGTGTCGAGTTATTCAGGTTCCACTGTACTTTTTTTCTTATTTTAACTGCCGTTACACTGCAAAATATAAATTATTGCTTTTATAGTATAGTACTGGCAGCCGAGGTTCCAATTAAAAGCTGTAAAATGCACAGTAATAAACTGTTAAATTGCTAATTTTACAGCAATAAATAAAAAAAATCAGAAGTTTTACAGTTTATTACTGTGCATTTTAGTTTTTGAACTGGAACCTCGGCTGCCAGATCGGTAACTTGATAGCCATTTAACTCGAACTGTTTCCCTGGGGTGCCTATGCCTAGTTCCACTGTATTTTTTTTTCTTATTTCAATTGCCGTTACACCTTCAAAATATAAATTGTTGCTTTTATAGCATAATACTGGCAGCCGAGGTTCCAATTAAAAACTAAAATGCGCAGTAATAAACTGTAAAACTGCTAATTTTCTGTAATAAATTGTAAAATTAGCAATTTTACAGTTTATTACTGCGCATTTTACAGTTGTAAACTGGAAACTTGACTGCCAGTACTATACCGTAAAAACTAGTTTATATTTTGCAGTGTATGTTAGGCTTCTCAATAAATGGATTATCTATAAAAATTGAAAAAATATAAAAAACTCGTTTTATATTGATAAATTTAAGGTAAAATTCATTGAATCCAAAACATGAGTGATTTAAATCCTTGTTTACCAGCATGAAATTCGAAAAAAAAAAATATCCAGATTTACCTTGATCAGAGATGACGTATATTTTGTCAAGCAAAATCACTCACAAACTAAACATGTTTGCGATTTACGAAATTCCAAACTCGGACAGCGAATTTCAATGCTCTCAAGGAACCTTCACTTCCATGCAATCAGCATATTCCAGATGCAGCTTTTACCGTCATCGATCAACACGTCTGAAGATTATTGATACGTCTTTTACGAAGCTTCTTTTGCATTCTGTTTTCCCTTCATTGCCCATGTACTCCATTTCTTTTCTTCCTATGCCCTTTTCTGTAAGCAAGTAATACAGAATACTCCTTAGGAGTTGAAATTATGTAAACTCTGTAACTTGATACCCATTAAACTCGACCTGTTTTCATGGGGTGTCTAGTTATCGAGGTTTCATTGTACCTTTTTTTTTGTATTTCAACTGCTGTTACACTGGAAAATAAAAATTGTTGCTATTATAGTATAATACTGGAAGCCGAGGTTCCGTTTAAAAACTGTAAAATGCACAGTAATAAACTGTAAAATTGCTAACTTTATAGTAATAAATTGTAAAATTAGCAATTTAACTGTTTATTACTGTGCATTTTACAGTTTTAAACTGGAACCTCGGCTGCCATTACTATACTGTGAAAACTACAGTTTATATTTTGCTGTGTGTGTTAGGCTTATCACACATGGATTTCACATAATGGATTTTCTATAAAAATACAAAAAAATATAAAACACTCGTTTTATATTGTTAAATTTAAGGTAAACTTTATAGAATCCAAAATATGAGTCATTAAAATTCCTGTTTACCAGCATGAAATTCGAAGAAAAAAAAATGTTCAGATTTACTTTGATCAGAGATGACGTATATTTTGTCAAGCAAAATCACTCGCAAACTAAACGTGTTTGCGATTTACGAAATTCCAAACTCGGACAGCGAATTTCAATGCGCTCAAGGAAACTTCACTACCATGCAATCAGCATATTCCAGATGCGGCTTTTATCGTCATCGATCAACACGTCTGAAGATTATTGATACGCTTTTTCCGAAGCTTCTTTTGCATTCTGTTTTCCCTTCATTGCCCATGTACTTCATTTTTTTTTCTTCGTATGCCCTTTTCTGTTTAAAATTTAATATCGTCCCAAAAAGATTTATTCTGCTGTGTATTCGCATTAAAAAACCTCGAGAATATTCTTTTAAACCGAGGCAAATTGCGTGGAACGAAAAAGACAAAGGCACCTGGTTATCAATCACTTTGAGTTTCTATTGTGACCTTACTTTTTTCTTCGTTCTGTATTCAATTTATCAGCGGTTACAAAAAAGCCGCGGAAGCCATCTTAAAAATTAACATGCAGTTGCAACAATGTTAAACAAAGTTAAAAAATGGCCTCCTGTTTATGGCATTATTTAAAAAAGAGTTTTGATTTTTTATTTCGTAGCAATATTTCAGAGTTTTATTTACGAAGCCCAAAGGAAAGTTTTTCTTTTCTTTTTACACAACAAGCAGTTACATCAATTTTCCAAGAAGCGGTTATATTTTTATTAAACTTTCTTTAAATTTATGAGTAACTTATAGAGTATTGGTCATGAATAAAGGTTGATGCAAAATATTTTAAAGCTCTCATTTAAAATTTTTTTATTCGATGTATTGCCAAACTATTTTCGATTAAACCAATATTTTTCAAAAGTCCATTTTAATAAACTTAATGAAAGTATCTTTTTGAGTCTTGGTTAGATATTTCGTATGTCTTTTAATCAAACTGAATATTTAAAAGATCTTAATATGAATGAAAAATGAAATTATATAAATAGTAATTAGGAGAAAGTATCGTCGTTCGAAATAATATTTTTTTCTAAATATTGCTTTTCACTTAACTCAGAGAGAGAGAGAGCATTGCTTAAGTACAGTTTTTAATATCCTGAGCACAGTGCCGAAAACTAGAACATATAATTTCAATGACATAACGGTGCACCAGGCACTGTATTAAAATGTTTATAGAATGTTCAATTGTTAACTGTAAGTGCGTTCAATATGAAATCTTAAATTTAAATTGCGTTTGCAATTTGTCAAACAATTTCCACTTTATAATTTGCTTTATTGTCCTGCTTTCTAACAAAAGCACCACAAACTCACGGAGATATCATTCATATGAAAGGAAACTGCATGCTTCTTAAAGCGCTGAATTTAATAATTGTTTTTCTCGTTTTTTCAAAATATTTCTCTGAAAAACGTACGAAATCTTCAGATATTGTTTAGACCTTATTAGTAGCTTTTGCAGTAATTTTGAGGCATATTTTGGTTAAGTTTTCTTCCTCTGTTAGTTAACTTTATTGTTTGTGGCTTAGATACATGATTAAACATCGACTTTTAAACGTACGACTAGACAGTTAACGGGGAAAGAAAGTAAAAACTCATTAAATTATTACTAAATTAACAGAAATATCGCATTTCCTACAGCATTTATGTTTGGTCATAATTCAAAAAATAAAAACAAATGCATTGAAAATAAATAAATAAATAATTGAGAAATATAAAATAAATAAATATGCTAAGTAATTAAAATACTCGCTACTACGAAACCTATGATAAAATAACTATTACGTGCTCCTTTCCATCTAAATTTCCAGTTTGTACGTTAACTCATCAGAATCACTTCTTATAAGTAGCTTGGCTATGACACTTTACTATAATGGGTTCATTTTTTTCTTTTTTTTGGAATTTCTAGTAACGATGGCATCCACTTCTTTTATTGAAAAGCAAAATATTTTTAGTTTTTATTTCTTAAAATTATTATTGAAGGAACGGAATTTAGATGCTTTTCCAATGAGTATAAGCTAAACATTTTATTCTCCCCGTAATTCTTTTCCTTGAGTAAAAAGTATTCTGTTTAACTCTTTTTTTCGACATAAGCATACGTTTTTGTGCATTTAATGTTTTAACTTTTTAAAGCTTACACGACTGGTTCTTGAAAGATTAACTTATTCTTATTCATTTTTTCTTACGAATTTTACTTTGTTCCTATTATATCTTTAAAAGAAGCTAAAATAAGTCATAACATAAATGTTTTGCTTACGTAGATATGCGTCTTTATAATTGAGATACACGCGGTAAATAAAATGCTGATAACGACTATGTTAAATGATATGGTGACAGTATTCAAATTACTGAGTTTCTAGAACTAATTTAGAATATACTAATAATTAAAATCTGTAAATTAACATAGAACATTTCATATGAAGCTGATTCGAATAAATTCAGAATAATTTTGCTGTCAGAGCGAAATAATAACCACTGACAGAATAGCTTGTCTTGAAAAGGATGTTTTATTATCCCCGGTGGAATTGATGAAATAGTTAATCATAATTTCATCTTGACACGTAGAGAAAGGTTAAGGCATTTGATGCAAAACTATTCCTTGATTAATGAACTCGGCTCCACCGTAATGGCGCAAGGTCTTGTAATTAGCATGAGCATCTATTTACTCATAAAGCTCAGTTATCCAGCGGCGCTACTTGGCACTTGCACTTAACAGTCGGATACCTTTGACAAATACTTGTAATTGAAGCTACCTCGCCTATTCAGCGTTTCAAATCAGTTTGAAATTTGAAGATTTCCTAAATACTTCAGTTAGCATTACGTTTCATTTGCCATAAACTTTATAAATTGCACCGTGAAAAATGGTTGCCGAGGGCATGTCTGCTTGGATAAAGAGTGGATGTTTGCATGTCTACTTACCTTCCGTAAGGATAAATGTGGGGTTTCATTTTAAGTTCTAATGCTTTTCTAAAATTGAACTTAAGAGAAAAAGTAGTTGCCTTATTTTCTTTCACATGTCACTAACTTTTTATCGTAACACACTAAGTAAAAATATAAATGATAATACTTTATTGAAACTTCTTAATGATTTAGCATATAAGAAGTTCCACTACCAGTCAGTCTACCAGTCCTTGTATTTTATTTGTATTGCATTGTTATAATACTATTATTGCATTATTTATTTGCACTGTATTGTTTCTACTAGTCTAAATTCTTGCTACTAGTAGTCTTTGTATTTTATATCAATCTACACGAAAATGGTGTTTTATAGAATGAGTTAAGACTAAAGTTGGTTCTTGCTTTAAATATTTTTCCCAAGATCAAGTAAGAACCACGCACAATATCAAATATAGTTTATTTTGGTCTCAGTAATTTTCAAAGCTTTAACCCTTTAAGCGGTTTGCCCGTACGGTGTACGTGCTACCCGAAATTAGCCTCATCTGGTTTGCCCGTACGGTGTACGGGCATCGATATTTTCAGATTTCCTTTTCTGGTTTTCCCGAACTGTTCGGAAAATTGTAAACCTCAAAATTCACAGTAAGTGTGAGAGAAATTTTTGCATAATTTGTAAACCATTCATTACTGCATGCAGAATGTACTTGAAAAAAGCAAATATTTCGGGATTTTGTGACCAAAATTGTAAAATAAAAAATATTGTAAAAGCATTGAAAACGAAAAAAAAAAATTTAAAAATTCTTTATATTCTTATTCTGTTAAGTATGGTACTTAACTATATGCAATAAAAAATATGCCTTTTTTGGAAGCATTTCTGGTAAAATAATTGACCGCTTAAAGGGTTAATTCGGCTTTCTATTTTCTTTATCATTACGTACACGAGTCCGATGAGGGCACATATCGAAACTTAGTTATTTTTTTATTTTATGTTCTGATCTGCTCTTTCTTTTTTTTTTTTTTTAAGTTTTATTTTACAAAAAACATCCCTAAATGTGGCATTTTTAAAGCTAAATTTAAAATTCAGTACACCTGCCAGCGTTAAAACTAATCCATCTTCCATTTAAGAGAGGTTTAACTCTTGAAATCACCAAAATTTTAGCGAGGTCAAAGATAAAATATTTATTAATTTTATTTTATGATTAATTCATTGACTCTCCCCTTTAATTATAACCTACAATGATGCAAAAATGTATTAAATATAAAGTTGTGATACGTAAATAAATATTTAAAAAAAATTGCAACATTGTGGTCCGCTTGTCCAAATTAAATTTGCTGTTTTTTAGTATCACTATTTTAATTATACATAGTTCTTTTTAAATTTCAATTTTTTCAGTGAAATATATTTTGCCTCAGTCGAAAGATGTATATTGATTTAAATAAAAGAGTCATATTTTTGGAACAAATAATACAACAAATAACTTTGATGGATTATTCGTATATTTTAAACAAACTTGATTTAATTTCAAAGTTTCGTTCGCAAATATTTGCATAAACTAACTATAAATAGTTTCATAAATAGCGCTCTATCTTCAAAACAAATATTTGGTTGAATAGAAACTATTTTGACTAGATTCATAGTACAAAGACTTTATTTTACAAAACTTGCAACGGAATATCTTAAACGGAATAGTTATAAACTTTATTTTGATCAAAATTTCAAAAGTTTCACTTGAAATAATTTGTTACTGAACTCAAAACTATTTGCAAGGTTTAAACTATGCTCAGAATAAAATGTATTTATCGTGCACGCTGTCTGAGAGATTATATATACAATGAGTTATATATTGCTGCAGGGTTTTTGGTTGGATGCATGAAGTATTAATTCCTGCATTTTACAGACATTGGATAGTTTACGTGCTTGAAAATCCATTCTACTTTTGTATGCACGTCAAATTATAGTCTAAGATCCCACCGCAGTTTATCTACACTCATAGCGTACACTCATCACGTATATATCAAATTAAAGCACATTTTTTTCTGAACGTGATGCACTAAGGCTGCCTATGTAAAAGTGGCCGTAACCTCTAGGCAGCCTGGCCTAAACAGATCACACGAATGTAGTATTTCTACACTCATCGCGTACACTCATCACGTAAATATCAAATTAAAGCTGATTTTTTTCTGAAAGTGATGCACTAAGGCTGCCTATGTAAAAGTGGCCGCAATCTGTAGGCAGCCTGCATAGCAGGTCACATAAATGTCAAATTCTACATTCATGTAACTTGTTTTGACCGGCTGCCTACAGGTTGCGGCCACTTTTATATAGGCAGCCTTAGTGCATCATTTTCAGAAAAAAATCAGCTTTAATTAGATATGTACGTGATGAGTGTACGCGATGAGTGTAGAAATACTACATTCATGTGACTTATTTAGGCCAGGCTGGCAAGTGGTTGCGGTCACTTTTACATAGGCAGCCTTAGCGCATCACTTTCAGAAAAAAAAACAGCTTTCACTTAATATATACGTGATTAGTGTACGCGATGAGTGTAGAAATACTACATGCATGTGACCTGTTTAGGAAAGGCTGCCTAGAGGTTGCGGCCTCATTTTCATAGGCAGCCTTAGTGCATCACGTTCAGGAAACAATCAGCTTAAATTTGATATATACGTGATGAGTGTACGCAATGAACGTAGAAAGACTACATTCATGTGACCTGTTTAGGCCAGGCTGCCTAGAGATTGCGGCTACTTTTACATAGGCAGCCTTAATGCATTACGTGCAGTAAAAAATCAGCTTTAATTTGATCTATACGTGATGAGTGTATGCGATGAATGTTGAAATATTACATTCATGTGACCTATTTAGACCAGGCTGTCTATAGGTTGCGGTTTACTTTTCCAGTAGAAAATTAGTGCATCACTTTCAGAAAAAAATCTGCTTTAATTTGATATACATATGATGAGTGTAAAAATTTGACATTTATGTGACCTACTATTCAGGCTGCCTACAGGTTGCGGCCACTTTTACGTAGGCAGCCTTAGTGCATCACTTTCAGAAAAAAAATCAGCTTTAGTTTGATATATACGTGATGAGTGTACGCAATGAGTGTAGAAATTCTACATTCATATGTCCCGTTTAGGCCAGGCTGCCTATAGGTTTCGGGCACTTTTACATACGAAGATTTAGTGCATTACGTTCAGAAAAAAATGTGCTTTAATTTGATATATACGTGATGAGTGTAGATAAACTGCGGTGGGATCTTAGACTATTACTCTCAATCTCCAGTTTTTCAAACGAAGACTCTGACATGTGTTAAGCTTGGAAAAGACTATAAAGAAATGAAGTAAATGAACAAGATAGGTCTAAAGAAATAACATCCCCCAACATTTAGAAAATGACTTTTACAACTCTCCCAAAAGCATTATACTTTTTAATTATGCTCATCTTTGAACGTTAATTCGGAAAAAAATACTCAAGGCATTATAAATTTTGAAGATCAACGGGTAAAATGGATATTTATCTTTTATTTGGTTTTATATTTAGTAGTTATAGTTAATTTGACAGATCAGCTTGGAAAAAAAAAAAGAAAGGAAAAGAAACGTAGAAGCAGAACCGTCATTTCGAATTTTCTAGGGGGGGGGTGCAAAGGTTGTATACACAATGTAAATTTGCCGAAAAATGACAGAAACCACGCCTACTTACATGTAAATACATTGATTTCCCAAAGTCGGAGAGGGGGGGGATTAACCCCCCTGAACCCCGAAATGCGTAGAAGGGACTATTTCCCACAGTGTAGTTAGTTCTATAATTGATGCAATGAGAAGAAAGGGAAAGTAAGTTTAAACTGATAGGTTTTGAGCGGAGGAAATGGGTTTGAAGTTCGATTTTTATGGTTGCTTTTATTTAGTGGTTTTTCTAAACCAGGCTGAAAAACTGTCTTGTCTGGGCTTCCACACCTTTATTTCGCACCAAAATAAAAGTGTGGTTTCCCATTATTTCCAGTGGTCATCTCTAATTTTTTGTCCCTGCCTACGTTTCTAGGCATCTCAGCTAGTTGCCCGAGATTTAATACTCACTAACTTATATTACATACTGTCGCTTGCTTAAAAAAATGCGAATTAGCATACTAATTTGTTTAATTTTTGCTTTTAATAGTGATACATTCCAAGTATAGAGAAGCCTTGAGCTTCATAATATGAATTATCAACGTTTTGAATTTTTTTTTTCATTTAAAAAATGGTGATTTGAACGTGTTGCGGGCATGACCGTGCTGTCACACCCGCAACACGTACAAATCCTTATCTTTCAAGTGACAAATTTTGCGCAATGCAAAAAAATGAACTGTTGTTTTTACAATATAATACTCTGGCAGCCAAGGTTCCAATCTAAAGCTGTAAAATGCAGTAATAAACTGTAAAAATATCAATTTTAGTTTCTTACTGTAAAATTAGAAATTTTAAATGATTATCATAAAATTTAGCTGTATTATACTGTACAGACAACAGGGCAATACTGGCAGCAGAGGTTCCAGTTTAAGACGGTAAAATGCAGGGTAATAGACTGCAAAATTATCCATTTTACAGTTAAGTACTGTCAAAGTAGCAATTTTGAAGTTTATTATTGTAAAATTAGAAATGTTTACAGTTTAGTACTATAATACTGTAATAAATGTACTATATAAAAATAAATGTACTATAATACTGTTTTATACTGTTAAAAAAATATTCATTTTTTACAGTGCACACTGCTACTTATTTTCATATTCTACCGAAGTTACCATTATGGTTCCTTTTTCAGATTGGAACCGGATCCTCAACGGGTGGTTGGCCGGTGATTTACAACCTTGAAAGTCCACTGGCATGTGCTTTAAGTCCTATGGCCCTACTCTTAATGGGGGCGTCGTCCATGCCCCCCCCCCACACACACACACGCTTATCGCAATTCGTTATTGCGAAAAACGTAATTTGAATTCATGTAACCAAAATTCAAATTAACTCTTTCAAATTATTTTTTAAGTGGATATTTCATATTATGATACATAATAGTTCATTATATTCGAATATATCACAAAGCAAAAAATTAAAATATCGGAGATAAATTGCATGGATATGCGGAAAAAATCCCACCCGAGCAAAGGGATTGCGTAATATGTAAGCCTATGTATGTACGTTATCGAAAATGTTTTTTTTAATGCCAACTCCAAAACTATTTTTACCAATATATTGCCAGTATAATTTTATGCCAATGTCAAAGCTTTGTAGTTGGTTCAAACATTTCAATGTTAAATTTGCAACACCCTAAAGATTCAGATATCCTTTATTCCATTAAATAATACAGAGCTTAGTTCTTAGTTTTTATGAAAAAAATCGATATTTTCCTAGGATTATTACTTTCAAGCATGATATATACGAAAACAAGATCAAAAGGGTTGTGTCAAAATCTTTTTAAGTTCCGTAATTTTATTATCGAGAACTACATTATATTAAAATTTATCGAAATCCTTTTGTAATGGAAAGAATAGTGGATCAGAGTCCACATCCACATTTTCATTACGGAGAGATATAAACGAAATTCTCTTTCGCCTAGAAAATTCTCGAAAAGAGCAAAGAGCTTAACTTTCGGAAAAAGAGCACATATTTCCACAGTAGAAATCTTTAACGCCTTTCCTTTTCTGCCTCATGCTAACGACTCATTGGATAAAATATTGAAGAACGAATCAGAAGGAAAACAAAAAAGAGAAATATTTTCACCCTTACGATGTAACTGAATCAATAAAATGTGCTGCCCTGATAGCAGTATAGGGCTAGTAATTCTTTTACAGGCACTCTCGCTTCCAAATCCCGTTTTTTTATGCTTTAGTGAGACGGAAAAAAATCGAAAATCGTTACATTGGTTTTGTGACTTTAGTTGCAGCCCGGGCTATTAGGGAGCTCTCTTACCTCACCTTTTGAAGCATTACGTTTGGCTTTTTATCCAAGTCATAAATTTGGAGGAAACTTTCAAAAATCTAGCCCAGGTAGCAGATAAGACTGCTTCAAAATAGAAAGATTTTTTTTTCCTTCTTTACACAAACACAGAGATAATATTTGTTTGGGTATTTATTATGTCAGTGATTATTTGAGAATAATGCAAACATGCGAAAAAAAAACTGTATCGTTCCTTCGAAGCCTAAGCATGTTTTACTGAAATAAGCTTTGGTCAAAATGAAGCAAAAAATACAACATTACTGTTAAAAAGGGAAAAACATTTCCTACAATGAATTGTAACACACGAAATCAGCTTAAAACTGTAAAATGCACAGTAATAAACTGAAAGTAGCAATTTTAAAGTTTATTACTGAAAAATAGTGATTTTAAAGTTTACTACTGTAAAATTAGCAAGTTTACAGTTTACTACTCTAAAATTAGCAATTTTACAGTTTTTACTGTAAAATTACTACAAAGTTAGCTGTGTTATGCTGTAAAAACTACATCTTTTTTGTAGTGTATAAATGCATTCTTGTCATGATTAAGCATAGCTAAATTAATTTTTCAATGAGCTACTTAAAAAAAAAAGCATGTTTTTGAAGATTATTTTTCCTTTATATGTCACTTTTGTACAGCATGATGTGATTTATGCTCCACAAAAATTATTGTTCTGCAAAACAGCAATATTTGTTTAGCATTTATACGATGAATAAATTACACGTTTTTTGCAGAAACTAATAAATTGCTACTACTTACAGAATTCCTTCTTTTAAACGCCGTTAATATATTTAATTTAGCTAATTTTGACAAACTGCTTACTTTAGATTTGGTAATTTTATAAACATCATTTTGAAAATGTGCTTCGTTTCTCGTGTAATTACATGGTTTCAATTCCAATTTTTACTTTGTTTCCCTTCAAATCTAGATGCGAGAGTATAATCTCGTGAAAGTAATATTAATTGAGTCTTATACTGCTCACATCAAGGAAAGTAGTTTTTAAAAAAGTGGAAAATTTTGCCATTTTTTTCTTTGTTTGTTTAAAGTGCGCCAAATTTACATTGCAAGTTTTTTTTTCTTTTGCAAGACGTTAGGATGCTACATTTTCTACACAGGTATAATAATGTCAATGTTTGAATTGAAACAGAGATGTAAAGAAGGCTTTACATTCGTAATTCAAGTGTGAGAGAGCAAGAGCTTACTTCGTCACATTTGGTTTGCAGTAATTGTGTTACATAGTTAGAGATTCTTTCATATATTTTTCCCTCTTGTTTACAAAACGTGCAGGAGGAAACAAAATTTCCTCCTGTACGTTTGGTTCATGTACATTTGGTTTGCAGTAATTGTGTTACATAGTTAGAGATTCTTTTGTATATTTTCCCTTCTTGTTTACAAAACGTACAGGAGGAAACAATATTTCTAAACTTTTATTTGTTGTTTTCCAAATATATGATGTCACACAAACAAAAGCAATTAGTAAACGTTCGCAGTAAATGCAAAATGTAAACATTAGCAATAAATATAAAAAAAAGAGAAACATTTTTGTTTAAGTACGTATATGTATTTTAATTTCAAAATTTTTAAATATAAAGTATGATTTTTACATTAAAGTCATATCTACATTCATATGCATTTTTTTCTAGCCAATTTCGAAAGAAAAAGATTCTCAGGAGTTGAACAAAATTACCACTTTCTTTCTAACATTTTAATAATCTTTCACTCAAACGCGGCATTTCTACGATTTTAATGTCCCTTCGCTCAAAATCCTGATGTAAATCTTCAAAAATAACAGACCTTTAACTTTAAAAGCAACGATGCCCCTTTTCAGAATAAAATAACTAATCTAAACTAATCTTACTTAGTAATCGAAACCGATGCTGGTAAATCAGGCAGAATATGAACCATGCTTTATTGAAAATATATTATTTATCGCGCGTTACATATCTGTAACAGACGCTTTTCACATTCTTACGCCTCAATAAACTCAACATTAAAACTTTTAAATCAGAGATTAAGTCTTTTCCTTTTACTAATGGAAAGTGTATTGAAGCATAAACAGTGCGCTTCCCTTATTATTGAAGCTATTTAACTTTAAGAATCGGAGAGTATTTCAGAAAGAGAATTTGTGTGTGTGTGTGTTTTCCCACATATTGGTTGAGTGTCATTTTATTTGACACAATACTTTGTGTCACTGCAGTTTGATAATGTCAATAACCCTTAATTTGGCACATATCAAAAATGTAAAAATTTTGACAAAAATTTTTTATTTTAGTTTTTTTGGGGTAAAATGCATAAATATTATATAGTTAAAAAATTTCATGGGAAAAAATGAAAGGAAAATTGGTTTTATAAATTGTGTATCCTGTAGGATACACTGCTAAAGTAGCAAATAAGAATACATAAAACGTGGCTCACTCAATCACAATATCAACTAATTTGGCACTATTGTAGATTTTATAAACAATAGAAATAATAAGCAAACAATAAAAAAATAAAAGAGAACATACCTGTAATCGACGTGACGCCATGTTGTTTTGGTAGAACACACTCCCAGCTAAAAATAATCTGCAAAAAATCTGCAGAAATAAATTTATTTTGAAGATTTATTAAAGATTTCTGCAGATTTTCAGAGGAGAGAAAAAATCTGCATTTTGTCTTCAATAAAATCTGTAGAAAATCCACAGAAATATTATCCTTTTTAGTTTTCTCTTAATATTGTGCAGATTTTTTAAAGGTTTAAAAAATCTATATTTTGTCTTCAATTTGATTAACAGAAAATCAACACACACGAAAAAAAAAAAAAGCTTTCTCTTAGTATTTTCAAACATTTTCACAATAAATTCTTTTTAATAGCCTCCAAATATTTTGAAGATTTTTATGGTCAGCAAAACATTTAATTTGCCTACATTTTAAAATTATATTAGATTTCTATTACGAAAAGCTAAAATGGGTAGTTTCATGATTATTTTCTTTTGCAAAGTAAAAGAAGTGGCAAAAAAAAAAAAAAAAAAAATACTTCACAATAACAAAACTGTAAACAAAATTTTGATCCTAAAAAGATCTTTTTAAAATTTCCATAGCGATTGATAAATTTCAACAAGATTGTAAGCAGTAATGTGAAAGTAGTAGTAGTTAAATATGTAAATTAATGTACTATGCTAAATTATATTCTTATCATTTACTTTCTACAGTGGAAATTTTTACTTCACCAAAATAAATGAGATATAAATGCAAAATGTTTTTTGGGACAGTTTTCAAAGACTACATGTTTTCTTCAACAATCAACATCCCGTGGTCATAACCGTTAACTGGCCATGTGCAGTTAACCGCGTGTGCACTCAACGCCAACAATTTGAATTTTGAATCGTTGAGTATTGAAAGAATTAGGTTCGAAAATGGCTCAAATCGCCGAGAAATTTAAAAGTTTATATGTACTAATCCATTTTTATGAAGAGAATCGCTATTCTATCCTACCTTTAAAAGATTGTTTGCCTGCTGATTGCTGCAGTTTTCAGCGAGAGGACTTTTTAATCAAAGAATGGGACCAAAGCCGAACCCTAGAAATATTATGGGACCGGAACTTCTATCCTGCAAATTTTTTGCAATTCGGAAGTAAGTACTAACAATATTTTGATACTTTTTTGCATTTGATGAGTTTTTTTTATGTTTCTTAATCTGGTGCAATCTTCTTTTAGATTCCCACTAAAAGTACTGGCCAAAACTGGTAGCCTTTTTACTTGCCAAAGCAACCCTTGTTCGCCGATTATTGCTTTGTTGTTTTGTTTTGTCGCGAGTTTTTTACTATTTTCAGGGCTCCCACTGGCCCTAAAAAGCCCCTATAAAGGCCTTTTTTTTAAGATATGTTTGTAGGGGCCCCTCTAAAGGCCGTATTTAGTATTCAAAGGCCCTAAAAATTAACCAAACGGCTGATTTTTTTAATGCAAATGCAACCAAAAAATATTTAACTCATAATAATCAGTCCCACATTCTATTTCATTAATAAATAATGTTTTAGCTTAGACACTATCGTTCAGTTTTATGAAAGTGCGTTCCAAACTAATTTTTTTGAATTTATCGATTTAGACAATACTGTTTAGCAGTAAAATCGGTCCGTATTGGACTTCGAAAATAAAATTCTGTGATAAATAGTGAATATTTTTTAATTAGCAATAAATAAATAAATAATTTTTTTTTTTTTTTTACAAAATTACAATAGTTTTCAATAAGTTGCACATTAGTTTTCACAAAAGTCTGAACTGTTTTTCACCAAATTCCAAAAAACAAAACCCTGGTAAAAAAAAATCCTGGATTGATCCCTGGTAATTAAAAACAGGCTACTTCTAATTTTTTAAAAATTGTTTGAATCAGTTTACTATAAATATACATATATATATATATATAGCTATAAAACATATTACTACTTTTCTATATATGTAAGCAATTTTATAGGTTTTGTAAAAAATCTTTCAAATTTGAACACTTTCTTTAAAAAATCTGTAGAAAATTGGTGCAATGAATCTGCAGAAAATTAGAGCACATTTGGAACAAGCTTTCTGAGGAAAATCAGCAGAAAATCAGAGCATATTTGGAACAAGCTTTCTGCATAAAATGTGCAGAAAATCTCTGTAAAAAATCTGCAGAAAATCAGAGCAAATTTAGAACGAGCTTTCTTCGGAAAATCTGCAGATAAAAACTGCAAATTTTCTGCGGAAAGCTTGTTCCAAATATGCTCTGATTTTCTGCAGATTTTTTTAAAAGATTTTCTGCAGATTTTTTTTGGCTGGGCTGTAACACTTATAAACTTAATACTGAATGCGTTGCTTTGTAAATAGCCACAGTAAGACAGATGTTGAAAAAGAAGGTTCGAATAATGCCATAGGGCCAGTCTCCTAGAGGGCGCCTAATTCAAATTAAAAAATGTAGAAAGTGATGTATCCTGTAGGATATATTGCCAAACTAAGGGTTAATGCACTGCACAAAATGAGCTGTTGTTTTTACAGTATAATACTTTCAGCCGAGGTGGCAATTTAAAACTGTAAAATACACGGCAAAAAACTAAAACAAGCAATTTTTACAGTTTCTTACTGTAAAGGTAGAATTTTTGCAGTTTATTGCCGTAAAATTTAGCTGTAGTGTACTGTAAAAACAACCGTAAAATACTGGCATCAGAGGTTCCAGTTAAAAACTGTAAAATGCACGGTTATAAACTGTAAAATCAGCAATTTTACAGTTTAGTGTTGTAAAAGTAGAAACTTTACAGTTTGTAACTGTAAAATTAACAATTTTTACAATTTATTACTATAAAATTAGTTGCATTATACTATAAAACAACATTCATTTTTACAGTGTGTTGCATCAATAATGAACATTTTAATGATTCAACTGCTGATTAAGAAAGCGCATTTCTGTAATAAAAAACATTTATTTATTATATTTACGAACATACTAATGCATTTAAGAAGTCGATCTTTGATGCGTGGCAATATAGTTCTTAATTTTTTCACAAAAACACAAGCAGCAGTTTAGTTGAATCACAAATGTGAAGTCACAATTGTTGTGAAGTCACAAATTCAGTTGAAAGCAACATTTCACTACCAAATTTTACAATAGTCTTCAATTAGGGGAAGACCGCCTATATTGGACCACTGCTTAAATTGGACCTCGGGCTTAAAATCTAGTACAGACATCTGTGTTACACTTTAACAGTAGAAACATAAAGTTTTAGGAATAAAATCAATGTGTATGAAGTTTCACCAGTCTTCGAACTGTTTAGCGTGAGTTACGGCTTGATTTGTGTTGAAAACGTGCAAAATCTTATTTTGCGGACTTGTTTCTAGAAAAATAACCCCAAAACTTGTGAATTGCGGTAAAATGCTGTTAAAGTATTATAATTTGTGTTTAATAAGGATTACATAGATGTATTTACATGCGTGATTGTGATAGTTTTTGACAGAGCAATGAGCTGAAGAACAAAAAATGGCGTGTTTTCCTTTATTGGACCGAAAAAAATTTCCTATATTGGACCGATGGTCCAATTTAAGAATATGATTTTAAACAAGACTTTTTATTAATCGTAACATAAAATAAGTAACTCGTTTTATTTAATAACGTAGTTAAAATTATTTTAAGCATACTTTAACACCTATTCACGATATACAGCTTAACTTTTTTATCAAGCACATTTTTATCAAGCAGAAGCTGCAAGTTCTTAAAATGCATGTTTTTTTTTCTCTTCATCCCTTAAGCTGCAGTTTCAGGTTGTTAAACATAGTAATTAACTTAAATAACATTTACGCTGGTTTACCGAGAGAAAAATATGAAATACTTCGATATTTTGGAAACAATTTATATGCTACTAAAATGTTCAATGTAGATGAAGCCCGTCTTTTCACTGTCCAAAAGTCCCAAAATATATTGACGTATAGAGGTTAACATCAGGTTGCATCAGTAATGAGTGGTGAACGTGGTAAAAACACACTGGTTATTTGCTGCATGAGTGCAACAGAATTGCAAGCTCCCCATGCTTATTTTCAAAAGATTACGTTCCATGTATGAACTTATCGTAAAAGCTTCCCTGGTGATCAATATGCTTCTTCAAAAAAAAAAAAAAAAAAAGTTGGATCACGGCGAAAATTTACACAATTGATACAACCTTTCATCAAAACTGGTCAGCCAAGCAATGTAAAAAGAATGTCCTTCTATTAATGGATATAGGCACAGCACTTACATAAAGAACATTGATTCAATAAACTTGGCTACCGAGAACGATATAATAATTCTTCCTCTTTAAGCACATCATGCACGTAGTTGCGGTATCTATTCAGTCTGTCTACATATTTTAATCGAGCATCTGATACATGGATGTGAGAACATCTAATGAGATCCATTATATAATATCGCGTAAGAGAATTATTTAGTAACTCTTATGGGCAAACCGCAATTAAGGCTATGGCAAATACTCTCAGTTGATTCCAAAGAACAGGAATTTGGCCTGTTAATTGACATGTGTTTAATTACATTGACTTGGCTGCAGCAGAATTAGAGGCAAGTAGTCCAGATAAAACTACTCAAAGTGAACAGGTTACATGTTCGGTACACCATGTACAAGAGCTAGCTACGACTTAAATTAGTACAAGTTCTCTAAAACCGGCGGATAGTTCTCATCAAAACATGATTGCCAACTATGATTTTTGTAAAGCCGGCTCACATATCACCTTTGCCTAAAATAATAGAAGGAACAAAAAAGAAGGCTGTCTCAGCAATCATTCTAACGCCGTATAAAAGAGGCATAGAGCAGAAAAAGTCACACAAGAAGTAGCAAGAAACTGCAAAGAACAATTGTTATTGCAATATTTGTCATAGAGATGAAGTACAAAACAAGATTAAGTGAATGAAATGCCATCGGCGAGTTTATCAACACTGCCTAAGTGAGGCCGAAGCAAAAGAAATTCTATTGCAAATCCTGGAAAAAAGCTGTGTAGTTCAAATATAAATTATTCTATGATTTCCAGGTACGGTCCAATTTAGGAAGCGCATGGTTCAATTTAGGCGCATATATTCCTAAATTGGACTTTTGCAACTTTTTATAAGATAATTTTTTAAAAAATAATTTCCATATTTTTAGAAAATATAAGCTCCTAGGGCGGTTCCTGATTAAATTTAGCTTACGATGCCCTATTTTGCATTTCTGTTTTGCTTCACATTAAGCGACACAGGCCTCCTGTTCTTAGGGGGTCCAATATAGGCGGTCTTCCCCTAAGGCTGCACAAAGATTCCGACGCTGCTCCCACAATGGGAAGCACCTTTGGTAATCCTCTGAAGTTAACTCTTTCAACAAAGTGGTTACAGCTTGCTTGTTCTCTTATACGTCACCATGATGAATTCGGTTAGGATGTGACTTCTTCCTTTTGAGGAATTGGGAAAGTCACGGATGGCGATATCAGTGCTACAGAGTGGTTGCAACTACGTCGAAATGACTCTTTTGCCAAAAACTTATGCACAACGACGGGGCAAGGGGCCGGTGAGTTGTCGTGGAGCAAGATCAAGTCCTTTTGTGCATTTTTTTTGAAAGATAAACGAGATTTTTTACCAGATGTCCATAAAAATTGAATTACAACACGTTATTTGAAATGTGAGCTATTCATTTTCATGACGCCGCTAAAAAGGTTACTTTCGAGAAGCATGCAAATTCACAAGTCAAACATGATATCGACTTGAAACGCTGACTACAACTAATACATAGTTCCTTCTTTATAAATATAATTTAGAAAGATGAAGTGCCGAAAAGTCAGGACTAATTACTAAATTCCCGGATTTCCCTAACTACGCATTGTTAAAAGTGGCTGCTCAATATAAGGTCATAGGTGCTCGGAACATAGGGAACATAGGTGATCGGACTGTAATAAGCAGTGACATTCATTTGGTTATGATTGTTTTTCAGAAATTCCGGAAATTGTTAGATATGTATCATTCATTAATAATTTCAAAAGGTGTGACATTTAGTTATTGCTCATTAGCTCCATCTGCAATCTTCATTTTGTTGACCATTACTACAAGAAAGACATCAGCCTGTATAAATTTATCTGAAACGTTTTAATTTCTTTCTCGATGTTCTTTGTTTTTTAAACGGGTGATTTAAATATAATGTTAAAAGGTGCAAAGAAAGAAATAATATTACGTTGCTTTATTTTTCAACGCTCTTGACAAACAGTTAAAAAGGGACATTTGTAAACTGTTTCATATTAATATAACACTGTTCGAAATGAACTTTTTTCACTATTTGCAACATTATTTAACATTAATCGTTGAAATTTAAACATCAGGAGGATTAAAGAATGAAAAATTATTCTCGTATCGTATTCGACACAAAAAAAATCCTTAGTCAACTACATTTATGAGTTTATTGAATTACTTGGTACTTTAGTTAATGTTATTAAAAATCAGAAACAGAAACCATAAATTAATTCATTTACTAAAACATACTCGCTTTACTTTGCAATAAGACATTATATTTCGTTACACAAAAAATGTTTTGCAGTAAAGAATTCTTTTGTATTTGATTAATTGCTAGTTGCGTCAATGAATAATAATTAGGAATCAAAAACAAAATTGATGAATTAATTCAGTTGTTAAAATATATTTTCTTTGACCGTTCAAGAAAACAAGTTATGAATTTTCAAATAGAAAATGGAAAAGCCTCTAAAAGAATGAAATATTTCGACTTTGAATTAGATGATTCTAACTTAGATTTCCGTTCATTTATTTCTACTTTAAAAAACATTAACAATATAAAACAAAACCCGCTTTGGAAGATATTTAAAAGTATTCCTTAAGGCGATAAGACAATCTTCGTCAATTTACGCTAACGCTTCATAAATTTGAAGAATAGATATTAGAATGAACCTCCTCTTTCTTAAAGAAATTTAATATTTTTAAATAATTTTGACGCTTTCGAGATTGTAAAAGATTTTTCGCTTTTGAATTGAATGGCAGAGATATGCTATAAATTAACATTAAATGTCAGGCATTCTTAAAGATGTTTTTTTATATTCTATTCAACCAAATGTAATTCTATTTTTAACGGCTACTAAATGAAATATGCTTTCTAAATGCTAATGATTGAAATGTGTGTGGTTGATCTTGTACGCAGTTACACTCAGTTTGTCATAAATATTCAAAAGTGCTTCATTTGAAATTTACCATTTTTATATTTATGTTTACATTGGTATTCTTTAAAGAGTGCTTTTAAAATAAACATGATTAAATCGATTGTCTAGAGACTTGAAAAGAAATGTTTACTTAATTTTTTATTTGTATATTCATTTTTCGTGTAAATGGTAAACACTTAGTAGTTCTTTATGAATAAACATGAAAAATAATTGGATTTTTTTTTCAACAAAAATAGTTTTTTCAGCTGCGTTTAAATAGTAAAGCATCACCGATTTTCGAAAATTAAAAATCGGTTTTATTTCACTTACCGCTTTAGCTGAGAATTAGTTATTGCTTCTGAAACTCAGCTAAATTTTAAAATTTTTGAAGTGATATAGGTAAGTACGCAACGGGAAGATTTTTTGGTTAGTTATAAACAATAAAGTTTATTTAGGGTAATTTTACAAGCACTTTATATGGGGAAATGTGTGGGGTGAATGTGTGAAAGTTGAAATGCTGATATATTTTCACAGCTTGCATCGCCACCTATCTAGCAATACTTAAAATTCCTAAACAAAAAATTGATTCGAGTAAAAAATACGCCTTTACAATTTACATGAAAAGAAATACAAGTCTCTTTTAAAATTTGATACACTTTATAATATTTCGTGGTTTAGCCAAAATATTTTTTTGTTATATAATGATAAAATTCTTATAATTATCGTTTCAAGTATTAAGATCTAATGGTGACCAGCGCAGAACTTATATACCTCAAATTAGGAATTTTTTATTTTAAATGTTCAGTGAAACTTGTCAAGTGCACGTGCGGCAAAATAGGTAGAGCAGAGTGAAATAGTTCATTTCTTTTACTTGTTCATTCATTTATTAAATAACTTACGCTTTTTTTTATTTATTGACTCAGTTGCATTTCTTTAATAAGTAATTTACTTACCTGTTCATGCATTTAGTTATTTTCTTACTTATTCACTTGTTTATTTTTTCGTGCATTTATTAGTAAATTCATTTATTTATTTATTTGTTTATTGTTTAGTGATTAATTCATTTATTTGTTCATTTACATATCCCTCATTTGATGAAAATAATTTTCAAAATCAAATTGAAAATATCTCATAGCAAAAATATTTTTTCTTCATTTTGCTCCATGATTTTCTAAGAAGAAAATTTTCCACGGTACAAAATAACTGCCAAAAATGGAAAATAATGTTTAAAAATTTTTAGAACAGCTTTTCATATCAAGCTTAAATTTGTTCATTTTAAATAATGTAAGTTATGTTAACTATTTTACTTTGCTTCGAATTTCCAGGCATCGTCTAATACTTAGAAGACTGTTGATTCTATACAGATCTATTGCCAGAAAACAGTACAATTCAAAATGGATTACATTTACCGTATCATTTTTTTCCAGATTTAGTTGGCGATGCTGAAATTCTGTTTTTTTTTTTTAGAATCCCTAAAACTAATTTTTGGTAATAATAAATGACAAAATCTTTGTTAGAAATTAGAGATACTGGAGGACACGAAAGCAAGTAGTAGACAGATTTTCTAAATTTATTTCTTGAGGAATTAAGATGTATGCCAGTACTTGAATCCTTCTTAATCAATGATTTGTTGATGTCTGATCGGATGATCCATATCATGCAAAAATCTGTATATTTTGTGAAAACCACTTTTTGGGGAGTCCAAGCATTACTTTGAAAGAAGTATTTTCAGATTAGTTTTTATTATCTTCTTAATGTTCATTTAACTTTAAAGTTAGTTGAACCTATACTGCATAAAATAAGATTTATATGTACAAATTATTCTGCATATATTTTCCTTTTTTTCAAGAAATCAAATTTTAATTTTTGAGAATAGTTTTAACTATTTCAACAAAAACTTTTATTAATCAAAACACACACATAGGCTGTTGAATTATTTAAAATTATTTAACTAGTTTCTTGTAATTTATTATCGTATTTTTATTTGTAAATTGCCTATCTTTTGTTATATAAATAATGTGCTCTTCTTGCACATTGAAACGTTATTTATTAATACTGTATAAAAATAACTTTGTCATCTCAGAATTGACGATTGCTTTACTAAACAGGGCGTGTTTCTAATATTTAAAAGTGTTTCTGCTGAGTTGATAAAGTGATACAAAACACGCTTCAAAGATATTTCTTTTCCAAAGGTCGTATAACCTGTAAATAAAATAACTGTTTTTTGATACAGGAGAAACATAGTTTATTTGCGTTCTTCAAACATTAACTCCATCATGATCAACATTGTATAGCCGTTGCCTTTAGCATCTGTGTAACATTTAGGTAATTGAAGCCCTAGATTATCCGATTAGTCGTGCAATTAATAATGGAACGCGCACATAAATTCCATTAGCATGAATTCGATGCTTAATCTATTCTACATAACAATTATATGAACTAGAGTCTACAACATATGCACGGTTAGAAATGTGCACAAGAAATACAAGTTCTTCCAAGAAAGAGATTGCTAAAAAAGAACCTTCAGATTGATAAAAGTGAACTCGGCCTATTTTACTTTAAATTACTACTTTCTGTTGCACTTCCTTTTTATGATCATTCTAAATGTAACCGTTTAGAATCAAAACCTGTTAAGTCCATTTTTTATGGAAATTTATTTTATTTAAAAAATATAGGTTTTAAAGCTCCTTTACCACTGGCTTAAAGGCAATAGACCAAATCCACTCGATATCAATAAAAGGTGAATACAAAGTAAGGGTTTTAAGTCCCTTTAGATCCATAGTTCTGCTTTCGGATCTATGAATTTTGAGAAATGGACTTAACAGGTTTTGATTCTTACCGTCTCAATTCAACTGTCTGTCAGAGCGAATGAATTCAAAAAAAAAAAAAAAAAAAATCCTACTTAAGTACAGATACACACACACATACAAACCTACACACAGATACTGCATTGTTGATTCTAATTTGAATACATGCTTTAAGTCACATTAAAATGCCAAAATTAAAACTGCTTTTTCTCTTTTAATCCTACGAATCAAACTTGTATAAAATACGGGCTTCGAAAAATTTAATCTCTACCTTTAACGTGAATTGAATAAATTTATTTGAAGCTATGAAGAACGAAAAGAAGAATGTTTTGGTGCGTTTAAACTATTTTTCGCTGCCATTATCAGCACCTCTTTTTAAGATGAATTCTTTCCATATTTTAGAATAATTTGTAAACATCATTTATTGGTACATTTACAAGTGCTTTATTTTGTAGTGTTCTTTGATGAAATTTAAAAATTATTTAATTTATAGGTCAATATTAATATATCCACTTTATCGTAAACCAGGAATGTTAAAGGGCAACTTTTGTGTAAATGAGCTATGCTCATATTTCCTGAAGTCAAGTACATACCTTCAAATTTTTGGAAATAATTCTGTCGCACTATTTTTCAAAATTTTACAAATGGGTCAACAACTTCTCCTCTTAAATAATTTGCAAGTTATGTTAATTATTCAGTTTTAAGATGTGATTGAATTATCTTTAAAGTAACAATTTGATAGGCTGTCCTCGCATTAAAAAATTTCGAAATAATTTAATTATTATCAATGTTTTCGAATGCTTTCGTGCTTTTAGATTCTTTATCTGTTTTGTTGTTATCGCAGCTCAATTTTTGCATCCAACTGTTAATACGAAGCGAAACAAAAAAACTCATTAAAGGACTTTTTCTTCTCTTGAAGTTTTTGACATTTAATTACTTTTTTGTCCTCTAAAAGCTCATCTTGCTTAAGTTAACTGTCGCATTTTTATCTAAAGTAGTACATGTTGTGGCTAAAGATACATGTATTTCGCAAATATTTCACAGCAACCTCGCTTGTGGTCTTCAATGTCTTTCAAAATAAATGTAAAGTTCTTTATAAGATTTGTTTATCGTAGTTTTAAACCTCTTCTCATTACCTTTTTTTTCATGTCAAGAGATAAACAAAAATACTTTCCTATATTTTAAGAAAAAAAGAAACTAGTGGCTGAGTTTTACTTTACCTTCGATGCTGTTTTGTGTCTTTGTTTTGGTTTGGACTTTAAAAAAAGGCAACATTTAAGAATAACAAAAATAAAAACAACATTTTGCTTTAATGATGCATTTAAGGGGCTTAGTTTTTACTAGCGAGACTGCATAACAAAACTTTTTTTGTTATCTATTTTTTATGCGGAATAAATAATGAATACTTTTGCTAGATATTCGGGGAAGCCGTTTTTTTTTTTATGGATTGATCTTTTTTTTAACCGACTTAAAAATAAAAATAAAAAACAAAAACACAAAAGGAAACGTTATGTAAGGTAAAAATTTCTCTGGGAAAAACAAAACTGGAATAAAGTAAAAAATTAAATAAATATTGAGAAAGAAGATTTAAAGAAGCACATTGACATAGAAAAATATGTGTCGTCCCGTCTGTCAACTGGTCTATTGGTCTGTTCATCTGTTGGTACAGCGACTGTCAGTCTGTCTGTCTGCCCTCCAAAAACTTTTGAGGAAGTAGTCACTTCTTTTTTCAATGACCTCTGCGATAACATATCATTTGAATTCCATACAACAAGACTACAAGGGCTGAATCTTTATTGTTCGTCATGGCATCGAACCCACCATTTTTTCGGTGTTATAGTGAACACTCACTTATGCACCGCTTCATTGATGCACCTTTTTCACTCATACGACGATTTTCTGTGGTCCCGGCTCATTCCATAGTAAAATAATGATAATTTCATTCGTTGATGCATCGCTCTGAAGTTTAATATTTCAATTATGTGCCGATTTTTTTCTTACCACGTGCAAAAATGATTTTTTTCTTTGAAAAAAATGGGCGTGTTTCTTCGTTTTCTTCTTTGATATTTTGCATTTGTTGCGCTCGGAAAGCATTCTTTCAAGCATAAATTGAGTTTCGAAGCTCTTATCTCTGTTTAGCACCCTTTGTTGACAACCCGTGCATGCAAGGGACGAAATTCATACCTTTCAGCTCCATGAAGGAAAGGGGTTGGTTTGTTTTGTGACAGCCTTTATTAAAGCGATCGGAGCAAGCAGGTGATGGCATCTCTCCATTGAGATTACAACCCCCTAAAGATTATTTTTTTCTTTATTTGCGGTTTAATTTTGATTGTGCTTCATTTAAGACTTGTCTCTCAACCATGCTCTCAACCAAATGGTAAAAGGGCGAAATTGTTCTGTGTGAGAAAGGGAATGGTTTAAAGAAATTTGAAGAAATCCTTTCAACGACTAGAAAAAGATCTAGCTTTTGAAATTCCGGATTTGACTTTCAGAGGAATTCTGAGAGAAAATAATGTAATAAACGGGTATCTCATTGACTTTGCTCATTGTTTTAATAAAGTCAGTATAATGAGAGCATGAAAATTTAGTACCGTAAAATGGGGTGAATCGGAACACTTTTCAGCTTTAACCCCTTCCAGGCTCATTTTATTTCGGGATTACGGATCAAAAAATGTCAATTTTTTTTATGCTTATTTTCATACATACATATCTTTTTAAATATAATAGCATCATTCGCATGCAACATTTCCCAAAAATAAATGTAAAAATATCTATTTAAATAAATGAGTATTTACCTGCAAAATTGGCTTTCTATATGGCAGAAATCATTACACTTTGGATTCGGCGCCTACTCTTATCTTAAATCTACAGCTCAAAACACTGTATAGTTATGTTATCTAGTAGCAACAATAGTAAATAAAAGCATCCGAAATCATAAAAGGGACATGTGAAATAATTCTTGAAAGACTGGTTGTGCAGTGTTAATTTTCACCGTGCCCGAGCTACACTCGGGATGAGCCAGAATGGAACATTTCGCTTGCCCGAGTCCAGCTCGGGATAAACCGGGAAGGGGTTAATTGTAAAAAAAAAGTAGTAAAAAGATTTTTTTTTAATTTGATTCTTTGGGTAAAAACTTCGGTCCTGCTTTGCTTTTGATATTCCAAGCAAAGACAAAACATTTCGAACAGTTATTATTAAAATATATAGGAAATTATGGGTGTTCCGAATCACCCCGCAGATAGGGGTCGATCGGAACACATGTTAAAGTTTTTATTTTTTTCAATTTAACCTGTAATAGGTCTCACAAACATGAGTAATATTGATGGGGGAGAATAAGAACAGATAGTTACTGTCAAATAAAAGTTTAATTTCAACACCAGTAAATAATTTGTCAAAATTAAAATTAATTTTGAACTTCTCAAAAATTAAAATTAATATTAAGAAATACTTTTGAATTAAAATACAAAGCTGTAACATTAATTGAAGTCACTCATATCGTCCACAAATATGTACTTGACCTTAAAACTAGCAGTTGCGGCTTGACTTAAGTTTTTTCATAACATCTTCTGGGATGAACGCTGCCATTTCTTTAGTTTCTTGAAATCTCTGGGTTTTGGGGATTGTTCTGTAAGATTTTCCCACTTATTCATCACTGTCTGTGTACTGAATCTTATGCTACATAAAGTCTGTATGACTTTCCCCCATGTATTTTAGACAAAAAGAAGTCTCCTGGAGCAAAAATCTTTTTAAATCGGCAACTTTCTGTCATTCTAAGATCTAGTTGCTCACGAGAAGAGATAAACAGTAATAAATCCTTGTTCTTGTCTTGACTAGAGAAATTGGGGTTAGAATCTTGATTTTTCAAACAGTTTCCTTTAAATAAGTTTGAACTGGAACAACAGAACCAAGTGTTCCGATACACCCCACAATTTTTTTCCCTACGTCATTTTTCAGAATTCTTCATTTTTACCACACATTTTTTTAAAAATTTAAATTCTAATGTGGTATTCAGTTGTTCAGATACATGCATAATTAAAACATACCACTCTCAGGTTTTAATTATAAGAAGGTTTGTACTTACATATGAAGTTTTGCAGTCTATGAAAACGTGATGTTTTCTAGCATTCCACGTGCACCCCTGCGTATAAGCCAGTAACGTTGCCAGATTGACAAAACTAATATTTTCCTACTTCCTATGATCTTACCTTTCTAAAAAAAAATTAACGGCGAAAAATACCTAATAGTATATTTATGAAGAATTTCTTTGTACGGTCGGGAAGTTTTGTTCCGATTGACCCCGCTGTTCCTATACACCCCATTTTACGGTAACAAGAGAACTGTGAGATACTGAAGGCATCGCTAATAAAAGGAGGAATAGTGCTGTAGATGTTAAAGGGAATATTGAAGAAGATTAAGAAAAAGTATCTTCAAATCATATGAAAGCATTAGAAGCTGGCAAATACTATTCGAGAGTGTTTTCAAATTAATCTATTAAAGTTCCTTTTTCCTATTTATGCAAACTTGAAAATTTTTTATTTTAGTTTCAATGACAAAACCAAATACAAATATGTAATATAGCTTATTTTAGGCATAAATATATTGATATTTAGGCATGCTAGTTTTTTTCCTTTTATGTCATATTAGTTACGTTTAGTTGAAATAATTGTGAACTAGTTAGTGATATCAACCTATTTTGTACAGAAACATTCTTATTCATGATGTCACTAAATTATATACTTTGTTTTAGACTTTTGAATGGGCTTTTTCACTTATGCGTCTTTCTCACTTATGCGCCTTTTTCTAGTGGTCCCTTGGGCCGGCTCATAAGTGAGAGTTCACTGCATATAACGTCGGTTAGAAACTTCTAAACTAGCTAAAGAAGAAAATTCTGGCAAAGCTAAACGTCCTCTCAGAGCTAGCTGCTTTGGAAGCACTCTCAGAAGCCTGTTTCGGAATGGAGTTTAGGTTCAGCTGCAGTTTTAGTCATAATATCCTCTCTAGTCTGAAATTTTGCTAATTTCAATTGCCTTTTCAGTTTATTAAACCAGCCAGTAGTCACAGGGGGATCGTATCAGAAGAGTAAGGATCTTGTGCCCAATTCCTCTCCATTGTGCAAGTGCGAGAAATGTCCTCGAAAATCCTCACCAAAAGTCTTCTGCATCTTCCAGTTGGTTTAAACCAGGCTTTCGCCTATTTTCTGGTAAAATTTAATGTAGTAGTGCTGCTGACGTAGTCACACACGCAACAAGTAAATATCATCATTTTTTTAAACACATACAAAAGTTTTACAAAGTTGGTACATTATGATATACAATGACTTCTGAAATTTCAAACATATGAAAAGTAAAAGTCAATGTTTAAAACGCTATGAATAATGTGCAAATGTATGAGCAAAAACGTTACGCGCCAATGAAAATGAATTGAGTATTTTATATTTTTTCAGTAGTGCTCAACAATTTCTGTTGCGTCAACAAAATTAGTCATCTTTAGATTCAAACCTTTAATCACGTTGCATAAATCAACGACAGTTTCGTACTCCAATTAATCTTATTTTCACAAATTAGGAAGCAGCAAATTTTCATTGTTTCGCTTTTCCTATTACTTCTTGTAAAGTTAGCTTTACTAATTACGATGTAATCACTCCAAGTTGTTCGAATGCCAGAAACAGGAAAGCGAAATACTTTAGTTTTTTACCATTTTTCAGACATTCGTTGTGTATTTAAGTAAGCGAAATCAGGCAGTTGAATAGGAAACACGTATACAGAGCGCGATTAGCATTTCTTCTAAACACAAAATAATTTACACACTAATAAATTTTATTTGCCATTACTCGTGACTGACTACATTGTATGTTACATTTAGGCGGTTACATTTCAAGGTACATAAATTGAGAATAAATGATATAAAATTTTGTAAGAATAAAAATTAATAACAACCATCTATATTTGAAAAGTATCGTGGAATTAAATTAATATTTACGTTTTAGAAAAATACAATTTTTAGATTAAACCAAATTTAGCATCGGGAATTAAATGCCATACGACTATTAGTTTAATGTAAAAAGTTTGATTGAAATGAGAAATAAAAAACATTTTTGTATTCAATTAAAACTTAATTGCCCAGTAAAAGGCAGTTTTTCTGCAGATTTTTAAAAATAAATGAAATATTTTTAAGCAAATGTAGTTTTTCGGGTCATGTATCAAATAAGCACTTCTAGAAACAAAACGAACGAAATACACCTTATTGCGCTGCCATTATTCGCACGCACTGCGAATGAACGGTGGAGCAACTTGAATTCATGTCTTCCTTATAATAATTAAAATTAAATTTTCCTAAGGGTCCATACTTACAGCAAAAGAAAAACATGGAGCTCAGTATCAAATACTATGGAATTGCAACGAAATATTTCAATGAAAATGCTACAATCTCTTTTTCATTTTATTTATTTATTTGTTTGT
The DNA here is from genome assembly GCA_038373865.1 of Uloborus plumipes. Classification (NCBI taxonomy): domain Eukaryota; kingdom Metazoa; phylum Arthropoda; class Arachnida; order Araneae; family Uloboridae; genus Uloborus; species Uloborus plumipes. Next base: position 56,634 of record JAXGGA010002907.1, read on the forward strand.
TTATTTTGCGTTTGCAACGAGTTGTGTGTAGAAGCATTGGATTTATTTCAATAATTTTTGCTCTAGATTTTTAAGAAAGAAGAAATGCTAACGCAGAAAAGAATGAGCAAATAAATCAAATAATGGCCAGTTTCACTCAAACTCTACGCCTACAAAAATATATTAAATAAATAAATAAATAAATAAATAAGTAAATAAATAAAAAGTTTATTGCACAAACTTGCAAACTTGCATTAAAATGGTGTGGGCTTGATTCGGGATTACAATTAATAACGTTTCCTCAGTGCGAGAAAGTGGAATGATGCGAAAAAGAAATAGCATAGTTGCTATAAAAACGCATATTTACATTATTATCTCTGAAACACACGAGCACAATATTCATTGCTAATGTGTAGTTTATTTATGTTGGAGTTAAAAAGAAATCTACTATTCAACTGTATTTCTTGTTTTGCACTTAGTTTATTAGTAATTGACAGTTTTATAACATTTTATTTAAAAAAAATATTGGGTTGTGCAGTTATGTATTTGAACTGTTGTTACTCTTAAAGCCGTGTGAATGTTTCTTTAAAACTTACCAAGCCAATGTTGGATTTATTGACGTTAAAACTTGTCTTAGCTCCATCATAAAACATTGTTTTAATATTACTACAAGTTGAGCCAAATTATTTCAAACAGTTTTTTCTAATTCCGTTTACCTTTTTTTTTAAAAAATTCTGTAATCATTTCAAACATTTTATCCCCATTTAAATAATAGAGTAAGAGCAACTTCAAGTTTCGTTTAATTAAAGTTAATTTTACTAGTTTTATAATATTTTTATTACTGAATCAAAGAACTGAAAAAAAGAACCCCTCATCTTTAGGGTATTTTTACTGAGAGCGGAGCAGAAGTAATAAAATCAGTTAAATGTCCAACAACTTGTTGAAGCAAATATAACAACAAAGCAATACTGTATACTGAATGTGCGTTTGTCCCGTAAATACGTTTCTATATGAACATTAGATATCACCACGAATTTAAAACGTTGCCTTCCTCCGTATGAGTTGAAAATTTAAAAAACCCGAATTTACAGCAACACAAACATGTAGGTCTAAAATGTATGTGCTTAGATATTTAAAAGTTCCAAGGATTTTTAATGATTTTTCTATGGTCTTGACGATATTTTTCTACGCTACAGAGCGCAGAAAAAAATGCCTACGCTTAAGCAAAAGGCTACATATAAGTACTTTTAATTTTACATGAACAAAAACTGGTTTTTATGATTACCTTTGCATGACATGCAAACTGGAAAAATCCAAAGTGCCTTACATCCATTCTAATTGAATTCGTTTAATTGTATTAATTGTGCTGATCACACCCCTTTAAAGATGATCCATTGCTTTTCTTGTTATGTATTGTTTGGTTTATATTGTTATTTATTGCTGCTTGAAACAATCGTAATGACACTTTAAACTAATCGCTAAATAAATAATGATTTTAATAACCAGCTTTAAGATTTAAATTTTCCAACTGAAGACATTTACTTTAATATTTTAGCCCAGAAGATTACTATCTTTTTCAGGAGACATTAACGTAATTTCTATTATTGAGTAAAATTATCGTCTTTCAAAGAATGTAACATATTTCCTTGCATAAAGTAACACTTTCTCCTTTGAAAGATATAGATGAGAACAATGTTTCCTCCATAAAACAACATAGTAACAAAATCTCTTTTGAGTGATTGTTATTTTATGTTTACAGTTTCGAGAAACTTCAGCCTTTTTGTTGAAAACTGGAGAACAAGAAAACGTTTTAAATAGTATTCAATATCTGAAAACTTTTTAACCATATAAATTATGCAATATATACTCTTTTGCTTCTTAAATACAAAATGTCTTATAAATTGAATGCAAAAAATAATTCATACAATGATATTAATTTTAAAACAAGAGCGTTTTAACATGCCTTGCTTACTTTAATAGCGTTTCGCCATGGCATAGCTTTTTAAACGTAAATGCAGATTATCTGAACTATGGGCAATTTGAGCGTTTTATTAATTATTGCTGTTAAATCAATTAAGAAATCGTTGATGATTTACTGGAATTACAAGTCATTAAAAAAGAATGTTACAACAAAATGTAGAAATGTTTGGAAAAAAAAACTTGATTTGCATTAAATATTTGCATGTTTTCTTTTAAGCAATATAACAATTATTTAAAAGGACAATTGTCCAACTTATCTACTTAAATATAGAAAATGTTAAAAAAGTCATGCTTTCCCTTACTTAACAAGGCAAAAAAGAGTAAAAAAATTCTCAATTGGTGATTGAAGTGGAGAATTTGTTTCTTTCGCTTATAAAAAAGTTACTAGGCGCATAGCTTCCTCTATCTAATGAACTACTTTTTTAAGGATTAGAGTTTTCGGTTCAATGGCTTTAGCTGCCTACAATTTTTCAGTCTTTAATGTCATTAGTTCACTTTTTTATACCTTTCTGTTTCCCAATTAATTCTTCTCTCGTTTTTCTTTTTTCTTTCTTTTTTTTAGTTCTTTATTTTCAGTTTTCCCATACACAAATTTTTTCATGCGAATTCATTTTTTCTTTATTCTCTTTAGAAAAACATTTCATAGTACCGCAGTTCTTCGATGTCGGTTTTAAGTTCCGTCACCATCAATGTTTTTGTGCTGCACTTTCTGCGTTTTTTCTAAGCATTTTTCTCTTTAAATTAGCTTCGTCTTGCAGTAACAGATTACTACTTTTTCAATAATCTGTTGACTCGCTGAATAAAGCGTAATTAAAAAAAAAAAGATAGTTCAAGCCCAATTTTGTAAACACATTGGTGACCACTTGTCTGCTCATTTCCTAAGATTTTCACGCATTCACGAGTAAATATTATTTTGGTGCTAATTTTGTCATTAATTTTATATTTATCTTACATTAAAAAGTAACAGAAAATAACTGGAACTTCAACTTTTGGCTAATAGTAAAATGAAATGACCAGGAGATTATTATCCGATAACGTATATTGATAAAAAGGTGTACTCCAAAATGTAAATAAAAACACAAACAAAGTTAAATAATAATAATAATAATAATAATAATAATAATAATAATAATAATAATAATAATAAGTAAAAATAAAAAGTCTTCTTAAAATTAAAAAAATAATAATAATAACGGAATTAATTTGAAGGGCCAGGGGGAAAAAAGATGAAAGTGACCAAAAAGCGATTTTGAGAAAAACGAAGAACAAAGTTTGATTTCTCGTAACTCCTTGCGTAGTTAAAAGAGTTTTCATGCACATTTCGGTCGATTCTCATCTTTTTTCCCCCTTGTTGTTTAACCAGATGATATTAATCCTTCATAGCCCCTAGATAGCGCTAATATCTCAAAATTAACGAAAAAGTGACTTTCATATTTTTACCCCTGGCCATCTATTTGTTTGTTTAAAACTGAGAAATAAAATAGACATACGTTTACTGCAGTAAATTGACGGGAAGCTGGATTTGGTATGTCTTGTACTAAGCCAACTGTGGCAAAATATTGCTAAATACTCATCAAATCCATTGCTAAACAAATTATCATCCAGAATTTTGAGCATTCTTTACAACTCGAGGATTGTCCTTTTTAGGGCTCAAGGAAGTACGTAGATAAGAATAGCATCCTATAACTCGAGACACATTTCTCAATGATAGACATTTAACTGTAAATAATATTCATATATTTTCTGTAATGAGAAGTGCTGAAGTTTTCTGAGTTGCTATTTTTACTTAGTGAATTTAAGCTATCCCTGTAAGAGTGCCTCATGGGATAATATCCCATTTGTAAAGAACGTTCTAAAAGCATCTTCTGAAAAATTAGATTTTATTAGACTTATTATGCTGTTGGAAACTGCTGTTTTTGCTTGATTAAAGTTACGGAGACTTACATGACAGTTTTTGTGGAGATTTAATGATTGTGTTGAACGAACTGGAAATATACTGATTTTGATTTGTTTTCATTCAGTAACTAGTTATTTACGAACCGAGAGATGGCTACAGTTCACAATTTACTGAAACATGGCTCATTACAATTCGAAAGAAGGGATTTCAAACGACTTTTCAAAAGCTAATAGATTAATTTTAATTTAAAATATATACATTTTTTAGTAAGTAATTCTAACTGAAAACAAAAAAATTGTCTTGCATAACTTCACTCTGATTTAGCTATTTTGGTGGAAAACCTTTTTGTTTTAGATAAACTAGTGATAAAAATTGTTTAGGAACCCAAGGCAATTTGTTCTCTGTTGAACAGTTTTTCTCTCGTTGTTAACCAATTTTAATGTACACAACTATACAAGGAACTATGTTCTGGGAAATCAGTTATATTTTTTATCATACTCTTATGGATATCGACCAAAGGGCTCTCATGTGAGTTTTATCAAAGCACCGAATTCACCCAACAAGTTCTCGAAGCCACTGACATAAGTTTATGGAACGCGTTAATCTCACATCTTTAATTCATGTATGAGAAATATTAAGGTAATTAACTACCTCACTTAATTATGTATGATCGCGTTATCGCATTCATTTCCTTTCACAAAATTACGATTAGCGGCTAATGGTAGGAAATTTGTGACTTTTGTCTCTTGGTATTAAACGACTTCCACCGTATTTGCACAAGGACGAAACAAAATTGTCCCAATATGCGATTAATCGTTGCTTATGAAGATTGATCGACGACTGAGGACTGGTACAAATGACGTTAACCGATAACGTCCCATGATGGATTCCCGGGATTGATTCCTTCCCCTTCATCATCCCCCGTTGATCTTGAGGGGAGGGGGCGATTACCGCTGGCGAAATAAATGGGCTCATCAAGTAAAATTTCGGTCAAATTCTAACTTTTGAAGCAGTTTAGAATTTTGAGTTTGCGATTGCTGGATGATACCGCCGTCATAATTTGTAGATAAGGAAGAGTTATGCCCAAGGACGTTGTCTGTTGCTCAATAAAGCGATGCAAATATGCAGTTTATATGAAACAGAGCGCTATTTGACATCTGGTTTTGAAATAAAATTGATTTATAATGCACCCACATGTTACGGAAAAGGGAAAAATGAATAAAAGCCGGTAGTTTTCTCTCTGTATCTTATCTATCCACAAATATCTTTTTCAGGGAAGTTGATCATTGTCTGCTAACAGAGAACTTTTTCGGAACAAATGTTTTGACCTATTTTAATATACTTGCATGATTTATGATGCAGTCATTCGTTCCAATAATAACTTTTATTTTTATAACACAACTTTAGACAATTCATGTAAACTGAGGATTTGCGAAAGCATTTGTAATTTATTACGTTCCCGGCTGTAGAATAATAAGTAGACACATAGATTACGCAGTTTCACCCGCTTATTGGACTATCGGTTTAAAAAACATCCCGCTTAATGCGATAAATGTCCAATGTACAAGACTTGTAATTTATGATTTTCACCCCGCATAATGGGACGTCTTGCTTGTTGTCTATGTCACTAAGCGGACTAGACCGTACTTAATACAACATGGTTAACACTACTACAAAACATTTTAACACGTTTGCTGCCGATAAATTGCCCCTTCGCCAAATCTCTCAAGAAGCACCTGTTAAACTATACTGATTGAAGAGAAGAGACTTAGTAAACATCACATTCTGGAGCGTGAGCGGCAGCGAATGTGTTAATAAAGTACCATATGTATAAGATAAATATTTGTAATAAAATTCTTATATATTTATTTTATCTTTGTGCCATAAATATCAGTGTTGCAACTGGCACGCTAATAACTCATTAGTAAAGTACATATTAATCAGTTCACATTATCTGAGATTGGCCTAAATTTAAAATTAAATTATGTTTTTTTTAATTAGACCTAAAGATGTTGCCCACTTAAAAGTGTATTAAATGTAAGGAAAACAGTGACGAAATAAAATATAAGAATTTTTTGAACTCCATTTAAAACATCATAAATAACATAAAGCACGATTAGCTAAAAAGATGTAAAATGATGAACAGACTGTAGTTAAAACTGTAAAATATATTCTGTAATATATATAACTAAATATAATAACTGTAATATATATAACTAAAATGTATTCTGCGAAAAAAAGAATAGAATACTTTATTTTGTCTGTAGAGATTTATAAATTATCTTGCAGCACATTGAAATATAGTAGGCTACAATCAAATATATTTCGCCGCTTTGCATTCAAAGATCTCTACCCCTCCTTGACCGAGAACATATTGGTGGTAAAAATATTTAAATTACTTTCGATGTGACGTTGCCTTAAAATCAAAATTAATTTATCTACAAAGCAAAGCAATTTCGAATCGACTTCTATTTTTGGAAGAGAACCAATTAACTTGAAGTGGAAAAGATGTAAGTACAAGTAGTTTTCTAAAATATCGTGACTTTAAGATGATATTTGTTTACTGTAGTTAATTAGCTTTTATATAATCGAAATTTTTTTGCACCGTAATTCTCCCTCCCGTTGCTTTTGTGATAACTTACCAGCGTTATTTGCAGCTTGGATTATTTAATAGCAGCCATCTTTTATTCTTGCGTGTAGAATCAGGTTAAGCATTTTAAATGGAGAGAAATATATTGAATTAATCTACTTCAGCCTATTAAAACGTCATCTTTAATTTCCTGCAATTTTTTATAATGAAATATTCGGAAAGACATTCCAGCCCCGAGAGTAATGTAAAGTAAACGAAATACCTAACAAGCTACGTAAAATAAAAGCTTAAGCAAGAACACCAAAAGGATGGATTATATTTTAAAGAATAATCTGGTATTTTGCCAAATAAAAAATCATAAAAAACTTCTCAAAGACCTATGCATTTTGCAAAATGATTGTATGCTTCGATTTAAATCATATTAACATTTTAATTAGCAGTGACTGTTTTGTGTTATTTATTTTAAACTCAATGTAAGAAAAAAACCGCAGTAAGGCATTGACGATGCCCAAATATATGCACTAAAAACATAAGATACAGTGCACTAATAACGAAAAACTAAGTAATTCTCAAATAGCATATGAATACATTGAATAAGTAAACTAGTTGTGTTTAAAGGAAAAAAAATAAATAATGATTATATAACGGTGCTGAATTTTTTTTTTTTTTCAGTAACGTTAGATCAATGTGCCAATTTTTGATGTAAAAGAGTGGTGAGGGGAAGGAGGGGGGGGCGTATCCGACTTAAAAACACTTTTTAAAACCATCATTTTCCTCACTTATTTTTCAAAATTGAGAAATACTTTTTACATTTTTTTAAATATGAAACGTACGATTTTGGGATTCTTGAGAGACTAAGTTAAGCATGTTTTATCACTGGGCTGATTACAAACTTGCAAGGCATTAACTTGAAAATTCATAATACAAGACTTATTGGTATTATGTAATATAAGAATTACTAGTTTTAAATAATCAATTTTTACTCTTTTGCACAAATTTATAAAAGACGTAAAAGGTTCTTAAAATATCCTAAGATAACAGAAAGCTTATTTCAAAAACCACTCAAGGGACAACTTTTTAAAAGTTTAAAAACTCATGCTTACCAATATTTTGAAATTTTTCGATAAAGACTGCACCATATTAGACTGAAATGAATGCATATTTAGACATTTCTTTCAGTAGAAAGTGTTCTAATTTGATTGAATAATTTAATATGGTAATATAAATGTGTTCTTAAAATTGGAAATTTCAACGTTGGAATAGTATTTGAAATAAACGGTTTAAATGTTGGCACGGCACTAAACATAACGAAATTTATCCGCATGAACATGCGCATAACAATACGTCTATTTTTCATCGAGAAGAATGAACATGCCAAGACGGATGGTTAAAATTAAAGGCAGCATCAATCAATTTAATTGATCCCACGAGATAACGCATGGGCATGATTAATAATGCTTCGTTCGCAGAAAGTAGTAGACGACGTTAATAATTTTATTCCATTACGTCTTAGAGAGCATTTCTTTCTTTCAGTTGTTCCCGAAAATGGGCAAGATTGCATTTCGTCTTAAACATTATCACTATTTCACTTTCTTCTGCGCTTAACTCCCCAAAAGCAATTTGCCTCACACATTTCAAGCAGCCTTAATAGCCTAGCTTTTATCTTGGGCTATTTTACCAATTAGTCTGGCACACAAGCCTTGGAGCGCGCGGCCAGTGATCGGTTGACAATTCTGCCCCAGTAGATTCGGTAAATATTTATCTGTTTCCTTTGTTGAAAAGATGAGTTTGAGATGCAGTTAGACTTCAAATTTCCGTATTTCTGCGGAAAAGTGCCCAATACTCATGGTATATGAATTGCCATTATGTTAGCTAGCTGCAGAAGGTTGATTATTTTCGGTCATAAAAATCCGTGGACAAGTGGTAATAGCGCAAATTGGTTCGCTTAAAAGGTTTTTACTCCAGAGAATATTTTTCTGGCAAGTAATAAAATAAAACTAAAGTAAATCTAAAAAAATAATACTGATAAATAAATAAATAATAAATTTAATAGAGAATAATGCTATTAAAGCTTTGATTAATTTAATGCTGTGATTTCTTGTTTATAAAAGTTCCATCGTAATATTGTAATGACACACCTTACGATTATAATGCAGTAATAAAATATTTAGGTAAATGAAAAGAAGTCCTAAAAAAAAACCATGTAGCTAGTTTTAGTTGAACTGGAACTTATCATAATGATCTGAGAGTAAAAAAGCTCCTTACATTGTTGTGAAAGGGATGAAATATTTTAAACGAATAAATTCAAGTATAGAAGAGTCGGAAAAATACGCTTAGTAAGTTTTGGACCTCTCAATACCAACCAAAAAGCTATCTATTTATGTAACATACATAGAGCAATACATGTTACCAATATTTCTCTCTGAAACTATATAACTACGGAAATAAGTATATTTACTTTTATGAATGACGTTAATTAAATCTTTAGACAAAATAAAGCGAATCAGAGAATTAACTTCTTTGAAAATTTCGTTTAAATAAAACTGATTCATTTACTTTTAGTTACTTCATTTTGACGTCCCATAAGTCTATTTCAAACAAAACGCTATTTTCACTGCTGCTTACAGCAAACTATTTTAAGCTAATCTTAGATAATGCAACTTAAACTTTAAAAAAGAGCTTCAGTTACAAATGACAGCATAAAAGTAGCGACCCAACAGCGGAAGCATCTAAAGAATTCCACAAGCAAAAAGCGGGATTTCATGCAATCATAATTGCGAAATCGGTTTATTTAATGAAGACATTATAAATAGTACAATGTAGAATAGTATTACTATTCCATTTACGGAATTCCCATTTTCGAAAAGAAAGGCATCATCATAAACATCGCTTTGATGGATTTCGCCGTATAACAAAACATAAAAGCAGTTCCTTTCAGTTTTTCCTTTTATGTTTTTATAACTTTGTACGGCATTGGATATCGACAAGATAATCGAACGACTGTTACTGGAATAAAAACTCCGATGAGAAAACAGCATAAAATTGTTCAACTTTCTTAACACCAGTTTTGAGCATTTTAAGTATATAAGTGTTTTCAAAGAAAACTTTTCCTTTTTTGGCTGTAATATGTGTTGTTAAAGTACTTTTCTTTTCTTTCTCAGGAAATTCTTATTTTCTTTTCATTCAGGTTGTTTTATTTTGCTTGCAACAAATGATGATGGAATCTCTCTTGGGAAGTTATAAATGGCAATATTTCCATGGATGTAAGATTTTTTAGGCTTCAGTTTAAGAGATTTTGAATGAACAATTAAGCACTTTGTTTAAGGATTCACCTTAAAAGATTTGTGTAGGAAGCATTTTTCTCAAAGTATACTGTATTTCCTCTCATCTTGTGTTATTTTAGTTTTAAGAACAACATTAAAATAAAAGAGTGATTTCTTTTTTCCACTTAGATCGTTTTAATGCATTTTGCTAGTTGTAAAATTTGTTTAACCTTTTTTTTTTTGGAAACTTTTTTTCTCCGTCAGTATTTGAAAGTATTATTCGAATTGTAATTTTAAGAACTTGGCGAGATTTCTGCAAGTCATTTTTCCTCTTACAGTCTTAGCTCAGTAACTCGATTATTTTAAATATTACCAGTTACGCTAGGCTATCCTGGTTAAGGAGCTCTCTAATATTCAAAATTCCTTAAATATATATACATCTAGTGATAAAAAATGAAAACAATGGCTTGCAAAACAAACTCATACGACGTAGAATGTTAGAACACTGGACTTGCTATTACAAAAATACGCGTGAAGAGAAATATGTATATTGAAATTAGAGCCGTGAAGTATTATGTTTAAAATTGTCATTAAAATTGAAAGGAAAATACTCGAAATGATTTTTTTTATTTCATGTGTTAAAAAAGTAAAATTATTTTTTGTTTTCCATAAGTATTTTTTATATATATTTTTATATACACATATAAGGCTTATAGTTTTTTTTTAAATTAAACTTTTTCATATCCAAGTAAAATATCCGGGGGACAATTTTGTATTTTACTCTCTCTACATGTGTTAAACTAACTGAATTAAATCAGAATCATCTTGCACTAATAATGTGATATTACGCCGGCATAAGTTCCAAATACTCCTACAAAACTTTTGTTTGCCTTCAAATATATATTCAATCAGTAAATCTCAAAATAATATCTGATTGATTCAAAATAGTTTCTCCGCAAAGTTGATCTACATAAATCATTTTTAAGGCATTAAAAAATGCTTATGGTATATTTAATTCCAAATTTTTACCGACACCTAAAAAAAAAGTTACATTTCCACTAAACTTTAAAATTTTAAAACTTTATTTTTATATTTTGTGTTTGCAGCAAAATAACGTGTTGAGTTACTATAATTTTAAGATAAATTCTCTTCTCACTTCGAGTCAACCAGTAGGCCCTGTTGATGTGCCTGAAGAGCAAATATTTCCTGACAACCACATCTTTGGCAGGTACGTCCTTTCAGCTCCTTGGAATCACAATGTGGTGCATTTTCTTCAGCTGCGAATGAAATACAGCCTTTTTCTTATGCATGATAAACGCTCTTCCTCGGCGAAGTTCCTTCCAACTAAAATCCCCTTAATGGCTTTGAAGGACTCCAGAATAGGAATTCCTTCAACCATCTTGGATCTTTCCCGAGTACTTCCAGTAGCTTCATTTGCTTCTGTTTTACAGTACTTCCTAGGACTAAGGGTAATAGCCCAAGATTTAAACAATAGTTCCAGACCTTGCCATGCACCAAGAAAAGCAAAAGCTCTTTTTTCCGATTTTTTCCCTTCCATAATGTATCATACAGTATGTTGTTTCTTTCTAGCTTTTCAGTACTTCTTTATGCAAATGAATACAGTTCCGTATGCCAGTCAGGAAGATTTTCTTGAAATATGGTCCTTCTGTTACGTGGCAGGTTGGTAGTATTGTGGCAGTTAGAGTTTCTAGGTACGATTTGCGTTGTTACCATACAAAGATATTTTTTGAATAGATTTAAGGTATGTTTATGTCGGAAGTTTATATTTTAGATGCGTATATAAAACATTAGTTAAATTTCGTATCAAATATGTTGTGGTTCATCTAAATGTTAAGTTCTTATTTAAGAATTCCGAGGATTCCCAGCCGTTTTTTTATTTTACATAATACAAAACTGCTTTTATGATTTCCACTGTTTTAAGGACATGGAAAAATAAGCTCAAACTTCGAAACTAGGTACAAAAAAACTTCCTTTTCCCTTAATTATAGTTAAAAAAAACAAATGTGCTTTAATAAAACACAGTTATTGCTCGTATATTATATCTTTTCGTAAACTATTGTATCATTTTGTGAGCTTTTATGATAAAGACTTCAACATGTTTGTTGTGTTGGTAAAAAAGAAAAAGAAAAGCTCATACTATTTCCCCTTTTATTTTATCATCTAATTATTAGCACAGAATTAGTAAAACGTATTAGCATACTAAGTAGTCAAGTAAGCAACATATTTTAAATTCCAAAACTAGAAAACAGCAGACCTGCAGTTCGGAAATGAGCAAAAACCATTAACCACTATAGTTATGAACCTTGAACAAGCACATTTGAAATTCGCGGTTTACCCACTTTTTCTCTTTTATTGACACTACATGAAGATGCATTCAATTCAACATAGAACAGGCCTCTAAAAGCACAAGACTAGCAAAATTGTTTAATATGTCGACATATGTTCGACACATTAAATTTTTTTTGATCGTTCAGGGTTTTGACAAAATGTCACAATATTGTGATCTTAGATCTCAAGAAGCAAAACAAATAAATTGAAATATAGCCGAGATGCATTAATAAACAAAACTAGTTTATATGATGTGATGAAACGGTCAATATTTTGAGGAGGCACTCTACTAATCATGCAGATCAACATACTGACAAGATTTCAAGACTCCAATATCCCAGATATTTGCTTTTGCGTTATCCAGGCTTCTCGTAAATTCCAACTACAAAAGTATTAAAAACAAGTCATAAAAATCAAAATTTTTATTGATGTTAATAAGGGGGTGTAAAAATAATGCTAAGCGAAATATAACACAGGTCTGCAAAAATATATTTTCGAACAGATGAATGGGATGTTTTGACTGATTTTAATGTTTTTCGGTGTGCTGAATCCGAATATGAGCTTCATTTTTTCCCATCACGTACAGATTTTTTGCAACATGTGAGGACTTAATTGTCAAAGTCAAAAAAAAAAAAAAGTTAGAAAAAAAATCATGTATTTATTTTAAAAAAATCAAAACATTTTTTTTACTCATTAACAAACATTTTAAAAAATGGATCACATTTAGTGTTTACACCTTTTTACGGTAAAATCGTTTTTTTTCTTCTCATTGATACTACTATTGGTGCGATTTCGCTGGTTGGAACTCTATGTTTCCCACTTGAGCATCCAAAAGTAGTCTGACATCATATTTACGTCGCACTTTCCTTGGTAACGTCTCGCTATGTCTTTCACATCTTGATGAAACCTCTCATCCTGTTCCTTACTAAAGCCACCAAGGTTTTTGGGAAAGTAGTCTCCATGTGAATGTAGAAAATGAATTTTTAAACTCATGTTACAGTGCTGAACTTTGAAGGCAGCCAACATCCTCTTAACGATGTGTTCAGAGCCAGAGTCTTTGCTACCTTCCTAAAAACTTTTGTACTACGTCCTTGAATGAGTTCCAGGCTTCTTTTTCAGTTTTATTCATTGATTGATTGAAAAAACAATGGGTAAGATATAAGTTAAGTTTGCTTATGTCATTTCCTGTGAATATTCCCTCTTTCAACTTAGCAACAGAAAACTTCGAACAAACATATTTGAAAGTCTCCATCTTTTAACAAACACTCGATAAATTGCTTCATCAGGTTAATTTAATGTGAAGATTTGGAAACAGAACTTTTCACGATCAACCACTATACTTCCCAACGTGGCAAACCACGACTAGCACCAGCATCTTTGACGATTTCTATTTTAAAAAGGGGTGTGCACTTGATTAAAAAATGCACCATGGTAGCATTTCTTCAATAGAAACTAATACTTTTAATAAAAGAATCCAACAAAAAATAAACAAAAAAAATCCCCCCACATTCTTTATCTCTCTTATCGCTATCACTCTTATTTAAACAAAATCCTTAATAGCCCAGGAACCCAGTGCAACATATTTGAACATGACCAATGTGGCTCTATGTGTGAGTGTAGCAGGCCTGTTTTCACTTTTCCCCATGTAACGCCCACCCTTGCTCTCTTCCCTTTTTTTTTCAGTTTTTATAACTGTAGGTACTCTTTGAACATCAAAGAAGCAAATAAGAAAACTATTTGTAACAAACATTTTTCTAAATCATAAATTCATAGAATTTGAAGAATTCAGCATACCGAAAAACATAAAGAACACTCAAAATATCCCATACAGTTTTTTGGTTGCAGACTTGTGTAATTGATGTAGTACTATTAATAAATGCAGTAATTTTCTAATATTTAGCGAAGTAGTTCAATTAGATAGAAATAAAAAATATTACAATGTCACAAATCTAGAAATTGATTCTAAAGCAGCAGATAAAAAAGAAAAACTTCATCAGTCTAAACAGAGATAACAATGGAAAATAAGGAAATCATACTTTTAATCACGATTTTTTTGCTGATTGCGTGCTGTAATTTTCTAGTTTTTAAGTAAAGTCAATTGCACACTAGCATAGGAATTTCCCTTTTTGTTCAAAACATCTAGCATTAAAATTCATTGGGTTTCGAAAATGAGAAGCCTAAAAACAATATCTATTATTTTTTTAATTTGATTTCTTGAAACTTTACATTTTAATAAGTATTCCAATCATAGCATCTCATACACAAAATGCAAAATACAAATGATAAAACTATTTTTCAATTTCGAGTTGGTGAAAAACACCAACTGCATAAATTTCTACTTTGATTTAAAACTGAACAAAATATCTCAAACTTTCGAGAAACTAGAAGATTTCGAAAGATTCCTTCCACCCTTATCATTTTAAAGAACAATTTTCTCAGTTACGAGCATCAAACTCACATTTTATACTAATTGCAGTTTGATTGGCTCTTCATAACGGATATTTGAAAATTGCATTATTAGCATTTATCCTACACGAATTTGCATACCTACAGCTTAAGGGTAATGGATGATGGAAAGTTTATGAAAGATGAGTCTATGATTTGTGTTCAACGTCGAGTATAGGATAACTTGCGACATTGCAATGCATTCAAAGTAATTCGAACCCATTAGAAAATTTTTGAAGTACATTTACAACCACGCGTTTTGGATTCATCATCAATTAGGATAATTTGTTTTTCCATGCTAATTGCTCTTTACTGAGAACTTAAAAAGAAGTAGTTAGAGCTTAATTCTTCTCTTCGGAATATGTGTAGTTTAATTTGTAAATTTTCTATGCAATCGATTGATGATATATTGGACCCTATCAGGCATTACAACTAAATTTTAATGCTGCTGGATTTGTATTATTAAAACCTCATTATAGAAACGTTTCAGCAGTTTTGTTTTACATTTATTGAGCATTTCATAGATTTCAGCTGTGTTACTGGATATGATATGATTTTTGTTTTTTTGGTCCAACTTAATGTAAAAGAGAGTATGGAAATTGATTATTCATTTAGTACAAATTTCTAATGATATAATATTTTTTAAATATCAGCAATAAATCAATGCTGTAGAAATTAAAAAACATATATATAAATAAATGGCATACTGGGCACACACCAAATTTTAAATGATCTTGTTCTAATACTAGAATGGGTCACATTTCACTGAATTGACGTCGGTTTAATACTGACATACATGGCATATTTAGGAAAAAGAAAGCATTACATTTTAAAATAGTTTTTTTCTTAAATAAACTTAATTTTTGAATATTTACATCATATCGACGTTGCTGAATCATTAAATGCATGGTATACAATGGTAATAGAACGCATTAATCTTTTAACGTTGAAATTTTACAAGAAGCCGCTACGCTGCGTATCTTCCAACTTATTGAATTTTGCCTTAAATTTTCAACTAATAAGCTATAAGCATAACTATGCAAGACTACACTGCTAAAGATGAACTGAGGTACACCATAGGGGAATTTGGTCGTTGTAGAACCCACCTAACTCACCAGACATTAACCCTCTAGATTTCTCCCTCCCCCCCTTCCTAAATCTATGTAACAAATAGCGTGAACATTTCTGTGCTATCCAAAATACCATTTCCAGATATCTTTCTCCAAAACGAATTATGTTTTTTGTTCAAGATTTGAAATTTGTACGCTACATAGTAAAAGGTAGGCGATAACAAGAGAAATTACAACACTTTTGGTAAAACCATTATTCCCCATGTCTTAAGATTTTGAACTAATTGCACTAAAAATATTTTTTTTTTAATATAGAACAAACAATATAATATACAAGCAGTGAGTTTTAAACTAGTTGAATATATATTTTCTTTGAAAGCAAAAGCCATTTTCTTAACGTATTTTCTTCTTTTTCATACTCACAGCGCAAACTACATTTTCCTAGACAACCCCTGGAAAGTTTTCAATATCGAAAAAAATAGTTTAAATAAAGAGAAGCCGACTTTGCATAGATCAATGAATTTTTCCCAGCGAAGCTATACTTAAATTAAAAGTTCTGTTTTCGCTGGCCCTATTAGTCTCTTTTGAAAGGCTTTCCCGTAATCATTACCTGACGAAAAAATACCGATAAAGTCCGACGTCTCCCGAATTTCTCGCGATGAGCAAATCGGAAAAAGAGAGACTAAAAAAAAAAGAAAAAGCAGGCATAAACTTATCGGTAAAGAAGGAAATTGCAGTTTAATTAGGGACGAGAGGCAGAAAAAGGAAAGACTTATCTTGAGATTAAGAAAGCCATATTTTACCGCCTGAATTATGGGGCTTCCCAGCTGATTTGATGCGTAGCGCTTTACGCCAACGTCAATTAGTCTTGCGATTTTGACATCGTCATCTCTCTAAGATAATTTCAACTCCCCAAAAACTACATCCACTTCAAGATTAATGACGTACTAGACCTCACGTCATCTTGTCATATGATTTGATGTAAATATGCTACACCCTAGAGTACCCTAGAGTGACACAGTACATTGTTTCGCAGCCCACTCTCCCTGGCTCGATGATTCGTATGTAATGAAATCAAAAGTGCTTCGTGCAAACGTTTTTGCCTTTAAGACTTAAAATGAGGCAGAAAATTATTTTGGAGAAGATTTACATAGTTTAAACGGTACTTGCGCTTGAGGATGCGTGATGAAATTTGATTTTATGGAACGGGATTCAGATCCGGATAAGGAAGTTATGCATGTGACACGACTTTTTCCATTTCAAATAGTGTTTCACTGAAAATAGCGTTGAATTTATTGTTAGAAGTTTTACATACTGAGTAGAGTTATTGAAAAAAAAATCAACGATGCCTTAGATTTATTTTACTCTGAAGTTTCTAAAGAATAAAATATGTAAATTAAAATCGATTTTTCTCACAAAGAAATTTCCGCCTACGGTTTCTTCCTATAGTTCTTTGCGCCTGGAAATGTAGATAATTCGTTTCCAGAAACTTTAAATAAGCATTTTTATAATCCTTTAGATATTTTTTCCGTCGCTTTCCGCCTTTTATCCCTTTTTATTCTATTGCTTGGAGATTATGGTTATAAATTATTATAAGTATAGTTGATATATGATTGCCTTTTTTAAGCTTCGTTTTTTTTTATTGCGAACCCTCCTAAATGAGATAAAAAAGTAGTTATTTTAGATATGCATAACTTTCTTAAAAGAAAGTACTTACAGCTAGGGAAAAAATATTTCATCCACAATTTGCTCTTAAAAAATTAGAGATAAATTTTATAGTTATTGGACGGGAAAAAATATGCCTTTAAAAATATTTTATCTTTACATTTTCTTACTTTGTAACAAAATGGCAAATTTAAACGATTAATTTTGATACTTACTTCTTAAACACATTTTAAACTGAAATGTTATATATATATATACTTATTGAATTGCTTAACTTAATTTAGTATCGAAGTGTTTTATTCATCGTTTTATAGAATTTTACTACAAATTAGGCGAAATAAATGATAAGTATAATCAGTCCAAAAATGTGGCTCAGTTTGTTTTTCAATTTGTTATAGTTATATTGATAGTAGATCAGTATAGAATACGAGTATATTCAATAATAAAATAATGTGATCCATCAGATAAGGGTTTAATTTTATTAAGATATAGAAGTGCAAAAACTGACACAACCTGATTGACATAACTTTCAATATTTCTATAGTGAATTGGTTGCAACTTACTTGAGAAGACAAGTTAAAGCTTAAGGAAAAAATCAGTCCTAAACCAAAGATTTAAATTTTTTCAGGGATCACTAACATGATAAGTATGATTAAGGGGACAAATAACAGTTAGGTCAAAATACAGAAAGAAAATATTAGTCTCAAAATGTGATTAAATTTAATTAGCATCCTGTTATAACTAAATATATAAGGTTTTGATAGATAACATAATAAATATTAACAAATGCGGAATGAAAACAGCTTTAAAATTTGTTTTAACACAAAAGTTGTCTTTTTTCCCATAAATAATTTAGTTACGTATCAAAACTATAAAAATCTTTCAGTTACCATGAAAACAATTTCAAAAACGTAATCAGTGGCTATTACAGGATTTCTTTCATCACTTTTGTCTTTCAAAACAATTTTTGACAAAACAAAATAAATAAAGCAATAAATAACTAAAATGAAACAAAATGAATGAGAAAAAGAGTAAATAGAAATACTAACACGTTTACAGCTGTTTTTAAAGATTATTTCTAATTTCATGAAATGGAATACAAATTCTAAATTCTCATCAATATCTTCGATTATGTTTTCAGCATTTTACTAGTCTTAAATCGATTTCAAACGCAGCAACTTCATTATCTATTGTTAGTTGGACAAACACAGCGGTAAAATTATTTGATTCTTTAAACGATTTATTTGTTCAATTAACGATTGCAAACTCTATTGAGTAATTTTTCTTTGTATTTGCATTCCAGAATGAAAAAAATCAAAATGTAGTGTTTAAATCTAAAATAACAAATGGGTTATAAGCACGCGAAAAAACAATTATTTTCAATAGCAAAGTTAATATTAAGTACAACGTTTTCCTGCATTTGACAGCCAATAATAAAAACGGATAAATAACACCCATAGTTAAACAAAAACGGGAAATTTTTGATTAGGTTTTTTTGTTTTTCTTTTCTTCAATATTCAGTGACTTAATTTTTTGCGTGAAGATTCGACAAAATACTAAATAAAGCATTTTTTATCCAAGCTAGAAAGTATTTAATCTAAATAATTTTCGTCAATTTAAAATACTATTTGATCGTAATACGTACAAGCATCGGCTTTCTGAAACGGCCGTGTTTTAAATTATGTCCAAAGGTAAATTTTGATCAAAAAAACGCTCACAAAACATTTATTTTTTGTGTTTAAAAAGCTTCAAAAAACAATTATTTTAAGAGAACATTATTTTCCTCCCATTGTGTGTTTAATATCAGTTCATTTTTTTAAAGGGAAAAAAATGTCAAAAGAAGTGTTGGTTTATGATGAAGCAAAAAACTTTCATTAGTGTCAAAGAAAGAATTGCCAAAAAAAAAAAAAAAAAAAAGCATCGGTTGAAATATCTAAGTATCATTTTACACTTAGCACCCTGGATTAAATTCGGAACTAAAGTATTATTAAGATTTTTTCCTTTAACTAAGACTACGTGTTATTAAGGATTTTTTTATTATTTAAAAACTGAAACATAAATCGTACAACAATTGAAGTGGGTCTGCTTTCATTATTCGAAAATTGCAACCGTGGATTAATTCCAAGAATAAAGGAAGACGTATTTGAAGGAAAAAAAATCCATACACGTTCTTTGTCTTTTTACCGGTAATTTATTCGCACCCGGCCGAATGACTGTGATTTGGGAAGAGCTAGCAAAAAAGAAAAAAAAAAAACTTTAGAGATCTGAGAAGCGAAAGCACCCAGAAAGAATTGGAAATAAAATATTCCTTCTAAACTTTCGTCCAATTATGTGTACATAATTGTACTGTTGTCTTTCATCAATAATTACTCATGCGAATTCAAACAGTTAATGAGTCGAAAAAAATCGATTCGAAATATTCGCTTGATCTTTTCGTGAAAAATTGCAGTTCTGAATTCTTGAGGGATATCGAATTCAATTTACTTTTGCGCAATGGGAAGGTATGCATTTATTCTCATTATCTAATATGAGATCAATGAAGTGAAAATGATTGAGCTAGATTGTATCTGCAAATTGCATTTGCTCCTCATTTCAGACTGGAGAATAGTTTAGAGATGCTTTTATTTTGTTGTAGGTTTTTGCGCGAAATGTTGGGTGGTATTTTGCAACGTATAAGGTTATTTGTTGCTGAAAATACGAAAAATGTAAGGAAAAAACTTTTTGCGTCTTTTGATTTTGGAGTGTGATTTTAGCATAGAATTTTCCACATTAATGAACTGGTTTCTAAGGGTAAAAGTACGAGAAAAATTGTTAAAGGTTTTTTAAAACACACTAAAATTTTATTGATGACAAAAGGGCAGTTGACATCTGCAAATTATACTCTGCAGTTTGTTTTAAATATAATGTAAGTGCATCAAATAAGGAAACCCTAAGGATTATTGTAAAGTATTTCGCTCACTTATGATTCAGTTGGCTCCAAATTATGCACATTTATTACGCAAATTATATAAGATTAGAAAAAATAACTAAATGTGAAAATATCTACAACTTTGTTCTTTTTTTTTGGGGGGGGGGGGTTACAAAGAAAGGGGACTTGAAAATCGTAGGAGCACGGATTCTCCATAAAACCAAACTACAAGAATTTAGACTTCTAGATCAATTAAAAACTTTTTTAATACAAGAAAACTACAGTGAACTACGAAGAAATCATTTTCTGTAAAATAAAATCAGACAATTTTGACAAGACTCTTTTCTAATAACTGTTGCTGCACTTTTGCTTGAAAAAACCAAATTCCTTTTTGATAACGTTTTATCATCCCTTGGGCTTTCTGATGACCATGAAATTACAATATTGGGAAATTTTGCTGCAAAGACAAAAAAAAGGGGGGAGTGTCAGTCTTTTTTATTTATATGGCTTTATGTTGTACACCTACCTTGTTATTATTCCAGAATGTGCTCCTTAGCCTATTATTAAAAAAAACATAATGTTACTAACTGACAAGATTGAATATTGCATTTGCATATTTTGTAAATCTGGTAAGATTTACAAAAACGGGGGGGGGGGGGGGTCATGTCGGTCTTTTTTATTTATATGGCCTTATGTGGTACACCTACCTTGTTATTATTCCAGAATGCGCTCCTTAGCCTATTATTAAAAAAAACATAATGTTACTAACTGACAAGGTTGAATATTGCATTTGCATATTTTGTAAATCTGGTAATCACCTTGGAGATTGTAGCTTTTATCTAAATGTTGTTATGACAATTTATGACTACTCCATACATGCTCAAAAGAAAATTGAATAAACCCTTTTTTCTCTTGCCCGACGTATGCTGATTTAATTCTGATTTTTAAGAGCACGTGCAATAATGAAACTTGTTTGAAAAATGTCGTTGCGAGTCATAAAGAAACTTTACTATGAGTTTGGAACGAGCTAGTTTAGTAATGTACTACTTTAAACTGAAATAAATAAACAAATAATTGGCAACAAAAACTTACTTGAATAAAGAAAATTTAAATTTATGCAAATTATGCAGGTTACATATAAACTATATACTTTAAATGGATTCGTTGCACTGTTCTCGTTTAGCATACAGCCTTAAATTTATCCAAACAAATGTAGCAGTCCGAGATTGAATAATAAAAGACAGCCAACACACTTTTTAAGCCGGTTGAAAAGTTTCGACTTCTACTTAAGCGAACTTTGACAAAGAGGAAAAAGTCAAGAGACCAGCGTCTGAAATTTTCCTAACACTTTAATTTCGAAATAATTACGTTGCAAGAAAGAAAATACAACGGCGGAATTTTTCAAAAATAAAATAGAAAATACGGTAAAAAAAAAGATAAAAGCGTCATGTAGCAAGTAGTTGATAGAACCGTTCTGCTCCATGAAACTTCAAAGTTAGAGAGATATCACGCCTTGGCGAATTCCTCTGGGAGGAGGTATTTTTGCAGTGCCCTATTCAACAATAAAAGCATTTTAAATGTAGATGAGTTTCCTACTTTCAAGTTTTTCTAAAGGTCTATGTAAACTCAACGTCGAGGTGAAATGTTTATTTTCTTCAACAATCTTTCAAAAGCAGTAATGATTCTTGGTTTAAAAAATGTCTTTTATGAAAAGTCGATTTTGAGAGAAAAAAAAGAGTTCCCAGGAGGTTTAATTTTATTTTTTTTCCTCCCCTTTACATCCTCCCATGGAAGGAAATTTATTTGTCCTTGCTCGGATGGAATAAATTAACTTATTTATGTTTTTCTACTTTTAGGCTTATATAAATATTCTAGTTTTAATAAAGTCTTGAAGTTTTGCTTGCATTTAAAAACAAGATTTTTTGCTGAGGTAAACTCTTAATTTATTATTGTAAACTCTTAAAGATATTTGGCAGTTAAAGAGAAAATATAAAGAACACTTCAGGCCAAGAAAGTCGTATATATTTTAATTTTTATAAAATATTTACCTACATCTAATTCAGCCAAAGCTCAAGTTATTTTTGTGGTTGAGTATCCATGTTTTTTTTTTCAAAACGTAACTTTTAACTTCTATTTTCTGCTCATCTCATTAAGAGCAGAAAAAATGTGTATTTACTATAGGAATATCTGATCAAAATTTAAATATCTTTGTTGTTTGTCTTTAGCATCTGAGACTGTAATGGGTTTTTGCAATTTTTTATGAATAAAGAAACACAACCTGTTATTGTGAATCTTTCATTTTTTATTTATTTATCTTTTATTTCAAAACGAAGTAATTAATACATTTCATAGAAATAAATTTCTTGAACTTACCGATAAAAACATTCAATATTCTTCGAAATTAATTTTTTTAATTAATGAAATTAACACATAATTATTGAAATATAACTTTCAAGTGTACAATTTTGTTTTAGTAGGAAAAATTACCTGTATTTTATAAAGAAAAAAAACAATGCCATATTCAAGATACGCTTATAATTTTTTAAAAATCGCGTTTAAATAACTCTTCCCTCATTATTTTTAACAAAAATTACTTCCAACATGCTGAATTCAAACAAAAATGTGTCCAAAAAATTATGTTTTTAGTTTTTGAACACTCATGAAAGCGCAGGACAAGAAATTGCGACTTCACGCCTCTTAAAAATGTCAGAGATATGTTCATTTGCGTAACTTATGAAATCTTTTTTGATTCTCCTTATGAGATCTTTTTTGATTCTCAAAACGTTTATAGCAGCTGTTTAAAAATATATAAAGCCTAGAGTAGGTATATATAAAGTCAAAGGTGAATTAGTAGATTTTGATAACTAAATATGTCACTTTTTCCGCAGTGTATTAATAAAGTTAAGCGTTGATTTCTGTATGGAATTTAATAGTATGTACTTAAACCTATAATTGACTATTTTTACGTACCAGAGCACTTTTTATGTGCATGCAAATTACTAAAGCTGATAAACATTAATAAATGTATGAGAAGAAAAAATTAACCACGAATTGCTCCTCTAGAGATCCGAATGCAGTTATTAACCCAATTTTAGCAGAGCCTTTGGGATTTCCCGTAATTTCAAAATACTGTGAATAAATTCTCTTCATTTGACTCTATTTAAGTGATCCATCATACTCTTGCACATAAAATGATTAATATTCTGCTCAACGTCATTGTATTTTTTCAGCTATTCATTGCTTTAGTATGTAATTTGTCGTTAGAAACTTAAACGTTGTGTGGTTTATTTAATAAAAAATATTGCATAACGAGCACACGTTGTTCCACTCAATGCTATTTCTCTTGCGGAAATACATGAACGAAAAATGTTCCACATTGTACCCCCCCCCCCGCCCAAAAAAAAAAAAGAAAAACGAAACATTAATTTTACAGAAAAAGTTTCGGCCACCATGGCTGACAGCATCTTTTGCTGTAAATTTGTATATTAATTAAGAAGATTGAAGTTATGACTTATTAATTTACGTTTTTATAGTAATTTTTATATATTTCATCATATAAGATCTCATTAATGCTTTTCTTTTAACACAGCTAAAAAACATCTTAACACAAATAAAAATAGCAAATGAAATGTACATTCCCCTCAATGGTTATTTTGGCAATTATAGTAAAATGGGCTTTCCGCAGCTCTAAGCAAATTACCAATTAACTGTCAGATATGCATTTTTTACTAAAATTTTCATTTTGTAGTTTGTTTTTTGCAGTTTTAATTTACATCAAAATGGTTAAATAGCTGTAACAAAATATTTTCGAGATTGAAAAACGCAATTACCAAATTAAAAAATAACATAAATTGCAATACCATTAATTAATTGTTTTGTAAAACCATACCAAACTCTAAACAGGTACTTTTTAGATAATCCATGGAAAATCTGAGAAGCTAGACAATTAGCTGAGAGTTTGTTCATACGGCTGATTTAATGCGACGTTTTTTGCCAATGAATTTAATAGCTGCAATCAAAGCTTGTTTGTATGTTTCTTTCAAATGATTAAGCTCTAACCATTGCAATTAAATTATAACTATCAGATTCACCAATAAGAAAAGTTAAGCTTTAGTGGAGTAATCATCTGTAAATCTTCTGCATCGTAAGCTGCTTTTTCTTCGGAACTTTCAAACTACTTAAAGTAAGACCAATAAAAATATTGTTGTAGTTGTAGATTTTCAATCAGACACTAAAATTGTACCACACAATTAAAACTATTTTTCTCAACTGTTAATGATTTTGAGTTCGTTAGAGTTAATAAAATGAAATGTGTGGTTAGTGAGCACAGCATTTTCTCCTCATTCCTAGCGGCCGCTAAGAAATTATGTTATTATAAGAGCATTTATTAGCTTAAACTGAAAAAAAAGAAGTGAAAATAATATTAACAATAACAAATAATGAGTTTGAATTTTAAAACAAGAAAGTGGATGCGTAAAAAACGAAATCTGCAAGTTATTTACACAAACACCAAAAATATGGAGTTAGATATCAATAAAATGCAAATTTGCAATGTTTGGAAACAAAAGGGAAATATGTATGCTTGAAAGTTGAGTGTGCGTTGGAAATGTCTAAGGTTCAAATTCAATGATAAAGCATGTTATTCAAAAGGTCAATTAAATATATTACGGAAAAAAAACTTTCTGAATAACTGAGGAATAAAGTGATAATGGAAAGAAAATTAAATGTGCAATGAGTGAGTGATAATGAAAAATAATGAAGAAATCATCATTAAAATAAAAGAAAAAGGTACTGAAAGTAGATTAAACTAAAAAACAACAAATTTTAAAAAATCAGAACGATGTCACATTTAAGGAAGTAAAAAGAAAAAAAAGGTGTCAATAAATGAAAAAAAGAGAAGATATTTGATAAGTTCACAACTGTGGTGAATTTTAATTCTTGACTAACCAGCAAGTGAGAGTAAAAAAAAAATAGTTCAGTCATGTTAACTAAAAAAATAAATAAAAATAAATGATAATAACAGTTACCTCACTTCCACTTTTCTTATTTCGCAACCGCAACCTTGAAATAAAGCCAGATACCTTCTACATCTGTATCATACATGTAAGCGTTACCGTCGAGGTACCAATCTGGCGATGTCACCATTCACTGCACTGCAAAAAATAAAATAAAAATGTTTTCACGGTATAATACTGACAGTAGATGTTCCAGTTTTAAACTGCAAAATGCACAGCAATAAAATACAAAATTAGCTATTTTAGTTTATTACTGTAAATCAGCATTTTTACAGTTTATTACAACAATTTTACAGTTTATTACCACAAAATTAGCCGTGTTATACTGTAAAAACAACAGTATAATACTGGCAGCAGAGGTTCCAGTTTAAAACAGTAACATGCACTGTAATAAACTGTAAAATTAGTAATATTCAGGTTATTACTGTAAAATTGGCAATTTTAGTTTATTACTATAAAATAAGCTGCATTATACTGTAAAAGCAACATTCATTTTTACAGTGTATGAGCAGCTTAAAACTGATAACAGTTATGTATAATCTGTAAGTAATTTATTTAATTATAAAAAAAAATACTTAAGAATTAGTCGAAGAGAATTTCGGAGGATTTAAAGTGCACTAAAAAATTAATTACTACAACAGTCTATAAGTCTATAATTAGAGAACGTGGAGCAAAGAGAAATAGCCGGGGCAAAGTGAAATGGTAAAATATTTTCCCAGTTCGCAATGCAACCTATCTAAATAAATCAAATTACTGTCTAATCTTTTATCGTAAAACCTTCGTCGCATTTGCGCATGCCTGAGGTCTCTTTGGATTTCCTCAAAATAGGGGGGGGGGGGGAATGCGAAATAACATTCAACAGGAGGTACGAAGCGAAAGCACCGGCAAGTGCGTCTCCTTATCCTATCACCCCTTTTTCAAATGGAAGCGATCGTGACTGCCAGGCGCGCAAAACGCAGACAGACAGTATCATGTTTTTAATGATGAAATTATTGACGACACCATGAGCAGATATCACTCAAAAGAACAACTAATTATTATCACAAAACTGCCCGCATATCTGAAAAATTAAACGTCCCTAAAAATTATTATTATAACTATATCAGACATAAAAAAGAAGAACGCAAAAAGCAAGAAAGCGAATTTCAATTATTCAGCAAAAAGAAACATTTTTATCATTATTTGTATAAGTCTCACTTAAACGTTTCCTTTATGATAAACCATTGGATTCTTATTCAATTACAGAAAATCTTATGTTTCTACGATGCATAATAGTGAGAAAAAGCTATCTTCTTTCTTCAATTTACATATTTTGCATCTTGAGATATTTTTATTTAACTAATACAAATGATTTCCAATAAAATTCAGGTGAAATTCCCAAACATGGGGATAAATACAAGACATATACATCCATGGACAATATTATTATTCCATTCTTATTCGCTTCGCCTCTTTTTTTAGACTGTCAACAAGAAAAAGCTATAAAAAAAAGAAGAAAATCAGGAAATGAGTGAAGAGGAAACTAAAAAAGAAAGAGAAAAAGTATCTTCTCCTCTTGTTGCTGTTTCTAATAATCTTGATGCTCCCTAGCGCCACCTGGGGACGTCCGTAGCTTGGACTTTCGCATGTGTTTGTTGATAGCGAAACAGAATTCACTAACAAAGTTAGCTCTAGGCATCACACAAATTTTCACGCTCTTCAGGGACGTTACACAAATCTTTTGCACGTTAATTTTAGGACACTATGTTCGGAAAGTTATTTTTTCGTGGTGTAAAAAAATATTTCTCATTAAATTGCCGATATCTTTCTAAAATTTTACGATATTCAGCTGGAATTTTTTTTTGTAAGCTGCAACGTACACCTGGCAACGAAATTTAAAAGGTTGCTAATTGTTATAGTTTTCGCAAATTCATTGAAAAATGAACTTCTTTTAATATTCATTCGCTATCAAATTTTAAGCATTATAATTTCACATTTCTGTTTTATTTCTTTAATATACTGACAAGCTTAGTAAAATTTGATTGAAAACTCTACCTGTTATAAGTGAAACGCTCGCGAAAGAATTTGATAAAAAGAGTTTAAAAAAAATGACTATATATTAGGAGAAACCAGTTATACTGTAATAAAAATAACACACTAATCAGATAGAAACAAAATGCACTATAAATAAAATAATTTGAAAATTACAGAGTTAAAATTTACGTTTTTACATTTTGCTATCAGTGCAAAAAAATCCAAACGTATTTTAAAGCTGCTGTTTTATGGGGCGATAATGTGCCATTTATTCCAAAACATCGATGTATTGACAACATATGACTTTTTAATTTAATTAACAAGGTCTCACGAACTAAACGAAGATACTGTTTTGAATGTCCATAATTTTTTTCCAAATGCAACAGTATTTTCTCTGATAGTGTTACGCTCCAAATTATTTTATAATGATTATTTTTAAAAAATAAAGCTATTTCTTAAATAAAAAGATATAT
Organism: Uloborus plumipes; assembly: GCA_038373865.1. Lineage (NCBI taxonomy): Eukaryota > Metazoa > Arthropoda > Arachnida > Araneae > Uloboridae > Uloborus > Uloborus plumipes. Next base: position 84,281 of record JAXGGA010002907.1, read on the forward strand.
CTAAAACATAAAGTAATTAATTTAACTCAAAAGAGAAAATTACATATTTTTTCTAAACAAAAAAGACAGATAATAAAAAGAAAGCAGTAAAAATAACGATAAAAAGGGAAATAAATTGTTCCTCTTAAACTTTTAGGCACACATATAAGTTTCAGTAAATCCAAAAAAAAAAAAAAAATATTGTTTCACACACTCACATTTTTAAATTCAGTCATTAAAAAAAGAAATACGCAAGTGGACTACATCATGAGAAAAAAATACAAATGAATTTCCAAAAGTTCAAAGTTAAACAAGCAAATAAAGTGAAAAAAATTCGGAATTATTTAATTCAGTGGTCAACATGACACAGCAGGGCAATTCTACGGTAACTTACGTAACATTTCGACCAACTCTTATGCATTTAGTACCTCAGTACAGACAAATTTTGTTGTAAAAATCTCGTATGACAGCATTTTTTGAAAATGACAGTTGAAAGCAAAATTAAAATGCAAAAATATTCGATGCATTTAAATTTTACAAAATCTGGCAGTAACTTGCGTTACACAAAAAGGGAATGACATAATATGAAAATTGGTTTTGAGGCAAACTTCTGCTCTATTACAGCTGTTTTGTTGTTTGAAGCATAATTTATCAGTTCCTTAGAATGCTTAGGAATATATTTTCATTAATTTAAAAATTTATTCTAAAAATTGAAAATTATGGGAATTTTTAACTGGGTAACTTATGTTACAATAACTTACGTTACAAAATTAATTTACAAGCATATCTTTATTACAAAAATTAATGAATGAAAATTACAGCTTAGTTTAGATCGAAACATTGAAAATTAACAATTATGAGTTAAATTTACAGAAATTTAATATCAAACTCAATGAAAAATCAAAAATATTACATAACATAAGACTTAAATCTATACTGGCAGCTGCTATTAACAAGTTCAGGTAATTCAATTTTTCAAATCATTCTTTCTTTCTTATTATAAATTTCATCTGTCGTTACTGGCCATTTCTAATTGGTTCCAACAGCAGCCATTACTTATATTTTAAACTCGTTTCCTTCAATAATCGTCATAACTCAAGGATACAATGTATTTTCGTACTTTACCACACACCATTCACCAGCTTTTATCTCTGTTTTTTCTTCTTGTTCCTTAAAATACTTAACTAAACGAAACCCCGTAGTTTGTTAATTTCTAGTTCTTAAATGGTCATTGTCAATGTGCGGATCTTCAGAAAGTATTTTTGATAAATTTTGCTTTTTCTAACATATTTCAATACCATAAAGAGTGACTTTTATTTACAAATCTGTAATATCCACATGACTTTTCTCATACCCCTTCTACAGCGCATCTTTTCTGCAGAGTTTAGTGGCATTTTAATGCAGAATAAAATGTATTTCACCTGTAAGAGATAAAATATTTTTGTATTTGTTACTTCTAACACATATTTGATAACTTTAAATCATAACAGAAGTCATTTTTGAATAATTTATAGTACATTACTCCTAAATATTCTGAATGCAGTGATATTGTTTAGAGAGAATTAATATCTGGAAAGCCAAAAAGAAACATATAATTTATAATAGAGGTGTATTGTAATCTTATTAACAAATAGAGACATTTTAAGAAATATGATTAATTTAAATTAAGTAAATACAGTACAAATTCAAAAGAATTCTTGCATAAATTACTCCTACTTACCACATAGGTTTATTTCACAATTTACTTTCTTTATAAATACAAGTATTTAAGTTCTACTTGGGTAACTTACATTACCTGCATATGTTGGTAACTTAAGTTACACGTTTTGATTGTAGCACAAAAAATTAAATAGACAATATTTAAAAAAAAACTTTAACTATTTGCTTAACACACACTTATAAGATAGAAAATATAGCATTGTTAACATTGCACTGTCCTTTGTTTATGCACATCATGAACTTTAACATGTTTTTGGTAACTTATGTTACATAGAACAGTGCATTTTTGAAGTTAAAATAAATCACTTAATTTACGTGAAAACACTCGTTTTAGCAATTTACAATATTGAATTAAAGTGTAATAATCAAGATTCTTCCTTTAAAACAGTTATCCAAAGAAAAATTGAAACTTACCAACGTTGAAAGATTGACCATTTGCTTTGCCAAAAGTTAAATATTCCATTTCCAACTTCAAAGTGCTGCCAAAACTAAAAATACTACATTCTTGACAAAAAATTAGTATAAATAATAAACTTCTAACATTTTTAAACCGAAAAATATGTAAAACAGACGCATTGCTGTAATTTGATTTTTCCAACGCTTTTCCACACTTGCATGGAATTGCCCAGCAGTGAAATCAGAAAATCGTATATAACACAACACCTTTTATGTATCATAATTTTAAAAAATCATGCTGATTACACAATGTGCCAGAAGCCGGTGGTGCATCAAAATTCGCACCAGTGAATGAGACTGGAGTATTTAGAAGTAAATGTGAACTTGGATACTGCAGTAAATATCGCAATCCTCACTGGTGCAAGAGTCTCTTAGTTTTAATATTCTTATGAAAGTACTTGCTCTTAAATTTATTTTTATACTGATTAAAATATTTTTAATTTATTTTTAAACGTCTTTATACCCGCATCAGCCGTTTCTAATAGTGGAATTCAACGCTATAGTATTTCATCCTAAAGTAATGTAAGTTCAATTCTATAACTCTCATTTTAGACTATTTCATCATTCATTAGTCGGTTATTTCTTGAGGAGATTTTTTTATTTTCTTTTGTTTTTACATTGCTTGCAAATAAACACTTATTTTAGCTGTACTTGTAAGGTGACAAAGGTATTTCCTACTTATTTTTATTAGATTAAAAATTACTTTAAGACATTGAGGGTTTGGAAATAATAACAAGGCTTTTTGAGCATGTAAAACAAGTATTTTTTCTTCAATATAAAAACGTACACTTGCACTAAATTAAGTTAGATGGTTCAAAAAGTTCTGAATTTTAAAAATGAAGATTTTTATCGGTCCTACAATCTTAATTGGTTCCATCTACGTAAAATATAATTACTTTAAATTTTGATTCGTGATTTTGACTTTTAGAGGAGACTTAATATCTTCAAAGTTTGGCATTTTTTTACATTTTGCAACGGATACAAAATGAAGCAAAACTTATGCTTGGATAGTAATACCATTTTAGTTTATTGAGAACTTTAGTGTTTATGTCATAATTACAATAGAAGGTAGCTAATTAATGTAGCTAATGATGGGCTTGTGCAAATACTTTCCCTACTGTTTTTACTATAGGTTTAAGTTTGGCTATGTTTCTCGATAATTTGTATCAAGTACTGATGTTGGTCTTCAATGTAGGTTATTTTCACATTAAACTAGTTTATAATATGCATTGATCCCTTTTGCAAAATTATCAACAGCTGAAATTCCTTCTATATTTTTTAAGGCTTTGTGAAGCCTTCCAGAAACGTCTAAATTTGTTCGATCTCAAAGATTCTGCATGAATAAACGTATGGGGTAAACTCATTCTTTCGAAAATGAAGCTGATTGTGTAGTTAGTAAGTCCTTAAATTTCATAAAAATACTCGTACTGTTGAAATTAACCGGCAAAAAAAATTTCGAGAGAGAGATAATGTTAAAACCTTCTATTTTTATCGAGCATGTATGTACAACATGTTCAAAGAAGACGCTTGACAGCAGATAATTTACTGCCAGTGCTGGTTCTGAAGCTGTAATTTACGCTGCACGAGGAATGGCATTTACTCATTGACAGCATTATATTCATCAACAGCTTTGTAAGTAAAGCTTGCACAGCAGTCAGAGGAGTTTATATTATGTGTTTAAAACTAGATGTTTTTTGATGAATTCCTGCCACATGAACGTTTTGACATTCTATAGCATTGTGCTCTATGCTACCTTTTCAGTAGACCTATTTTTTTACACTTGTGATTGGTATTTTGGAAAGTGTTGATTATATTTCTAATTTACAGTAACGGAATGCTTTCGAAAACGCTCCAAAAAAATGCTGGCGAATAATTTATGTGACCGGCTTTTCCTAACAGTAATATGTATATTGCTGGATATAAGAAAATCGAAACGACTTCCATGCATTAACATTAAAATATGTCCCCCTGCTATACCAGTTTCAACCACATTCAATTTAGTTTAGCTATTGCCTATTCTATTATATACAAACAAATATATCAATAAAGCATCCAAATCAAAATACTGCAACAAATACTAAAAATATTCTTTATGCATTTCCAGAAGTAGAAACCCTTCCCAATCGTTCACGCACATTCCTATACTTGGTCCGTTACTCCTCGAAACTGATCAATTAAAAGAAGGGAGAAAAACGGCTGGTTGAAAAGAATGTTCTGTAGAGTAAAACACCTCAGTGAAAACAGAAAAGAAAAAAGAAAAAAAATATATCGAAAGGGAGGAACATTCATGTAATGGGAGGGAGAGAAGAGAGGACTTTCCATTGTGAACTGGGCAGGTGGGTGTGTGAAGCTTTAGTGGCGAGAGGGACACCCATTAAATTTCTTTCAGAGTCCATTTAGGTAAAACGTGAATCTTGTAAAGCCACTAATGGCCAGTTTAGTTTTGTTCGGGGCGAGTCATGGCCGTAGGTGTCTAGAAATATCCAGAATTAACAGGAGCAAGAATGGAAATATATATGTATAGCTCTCCTTAATGCGCGGCAGTTTTTTGTTTCATTTCCTTCTTTTTCAGGCTGAAGTAGTTTTAAAATAATAAAAGCATAAGGCCTGCGGGGCGGATAATGCTAATCATTCACGCAAATAGCTGAATTTCCCAAGGAACTGCACATTTCGTGTAATCTGTAATGTAATGACAAAACTTCTTTCTTTAGCTCTGGAGCCTTTGAAATGAAGAGAAAATGAATGATAATTAGCATGGAATTAAAACTTCTATTTGCAGTTTTATGTGGAGATGTGTATTGGAACGTGTAGCTTAATTTATAACAAAATGCGGAGACGGAATTTTTCTGGGTAACGTCGGATTTCTTCAGGGAATTCTAAGCGTTGAAATTCATCAAACGTATCTAATTTCGGATGTTTCACAATTACATTTGCAACTCTAACTTTCGATAAATAAGGTTGAGGAAAAGTAGGTGCAAATAAATTAAAGGGACATAAAATACTCACTTGATAAGTTTTGCAGAAATTAGAGTCTCATTATAGCCTTTAATGAATTTTACTGCGAAAGCTAATAATACTCAAATAACTTTTATTTTTATTGCAGTTTTTATCCTCTAAATATAGTAAAGAAACATGGAAACATTTATCCCTTTAATGTGTATAAAAGATCGATGCAAAAAAAGAAAGAACAACTTTTTAAATGAGGTAAAAAATATTAAAATATTTTTTTTTTACATTAAAAGCAGTAAAAACACTAAAAATGTCTGAAATATAATAAAAAGAAGATGAAAATGAAAGTCATTCTTAAGACTTAGAGATAACCAATGATCTGTTAAACCGATTGCAAAAAAATATGAATCTGTTTCTGATATTTTGCAAAAAATCATGCACCTTTTCTAATTTAGCGAAGATTTTTGCTGCTTCCAATCCAATGCAATAAGGAATGTGACTATTTATATCCTAGTAACTATAAAGCGTGAAGATGTTCTTGCCTTAACACAAGAAGCTACTAATCTTTTTCTTTCGTTGCATATGAAAAAGAGGTAAAACTGTTTCCAATAAATTTAAGAATAGATTTTTTTTAAGTCTAGTGTTTGAAAGTGTTTTGAGTTTTTTGAAAGTTTTTGAGCTAGTAAAGAATGCAGCTGGTAAAATAACGAAGCGTCAAGACATACTGTTATGGTAAAATAGCCTTGAAATTACATTTTTAAATGTTCATTTTCATTTACTTATATTTTTTCATCTTTAAAAATTGATGGCTGACTATTTTTAAACACACATGCATGGAACACTATTAAACTGTTAAATTTGACAGCTGAAAAGTAGTACTGCGAGATCATTCAAATGAACCTATGCTAGAAGTTTCAAATGAACCTATGCTAGAAGTTAGGTTATTTTCTTGATAAGCGGAGATAAAATATAGAACATAAATCTTTGTTAAATGCACTCTCCTGATACTTCTGAATTTCAATAATCATTTCTGAGCTGAATGTATACTCCGGTCTCCCTTTTTCCCTGCGTAAGCTAAAAAATAAGATCAAAATACTAGAATCATTTTTTGAATCGATGGATCGTAGAGGAAAAAAAAAACATAGAGTTAAGGATACATTGCTTTTAGAAATATGCTGCCGTTTCTTTTGTCATTTGCGTCGTCAGCAAAAGGATTTTTCCAAAAGCAGGAAAAATTAGAATTGCCGAATCGACCTACGATATGCAAAGAGCCACCGCTTAGGGAATTTACCTATCAATGAACTTTTTATGTGAAGCGACTTTCGAGTTTTTATTGGATTTCTGAATATCCAAATATTCAGCAATATGAATTTAGTATGCAGCTTTCCTCTGGCATATTTCATGCTTAGGTGTGCAAAATTTAGTTCAATTTTCTCTCAGGGACTTACTGGCGCAGGAAAACTGATCCAATTTTCGATCCCGAAATCATGCATATGAATTTTATGGTAGTTTCTCTATCGTAATTGGTATTTTATTCTATAAATCATGGCGTTTTCCACGAGCGATATAAACCGCATTTTTGTGTTACATAAGAGGGATAACAAAAAGCAAAATAAAAATAGAACGTTTATATTTTTACACACATTGAGAGAAAAATGTTTCACACATGTTTCGCACAAGTTTCTTTTCTTCACAATGCTAACTGCGAAGTAATTGAATAATACTTAAAATGAACTTTTTAAATTTGTTAAATTATTGTTGCGCAGTTAGAGATGGATTGATTTGGGGGTAAAGAAGTTGGAGTTGAAGGCTTTAAAATTCCCAGCTTTGGAGTCGGAGTCTGTTATTTTCCCTTCCGAGACCCCAACTCCACCACGGATGCGGAGTCCGAGTCCATATAGGGGGGATTTTGTGGGAAAAGCAGTCGAAATCAGAGTCAAATTCTTTGAAATTCACAGAGTAGGAGTCGGAACCGGATCCGATTATTTTCCCTGCGACTTCGTGACCCTGCTTTGAACACGATTAATGCAATCTCTAAAAGTGACTGACCCTGATCCTTATGGTTGTTTAAATACTCAGGATACGGTCAGAAACTTCATGGCGACATCAGTAGGTTGATTTCAAAGTCTAGATGTCACTGTATACATATTGGTTCATCGAAAGTAGAGTTGGCTAAAGCTATTACTATTCAATAAAAGTGGAGAATAAATATTACACATTTTGTTTTTATGCTACACATGTTTTTCTTTTTTTCTTCTTTCTTTTTCTTGCTCATGTATAGAAAAATATTACTTCTACTCCAAGATATTAAAAAACAAATATTCTTGTCACATAGTAAAAGCTATTACAAACTAAAATAAAAAGTGACAAAGTAACAGTATTTTTTTCATCTGATAGGTGGCTCACGCAGTAATCAATCATTTTAAACAAATCATACATGATGACACATTTTAAAACAAATCTGTATCTATCTAAAATTACAAAATACAATTATAAAACAACTTAAGATGAATTATTAAACTAGATTAGAGTTATTCTGCCACTTAGGTTTTGAAACAAGTGAGAAATGCGAGGCAAAATAAAATTTTAACAAAACTAGTGAAACATTGAACAAGAAAAAGGGGCAATTCCACCGTTACGGACTTGACAATCAAACTTTAAATATTTTGTTATTTTTGTAGTTTAGGAATCCGTTCCGAAATTTGGGATATCACATAAATAGCATCAAATTAAGTAAGGAAAAAAAGTACAGATTGCTTTCGAACCAAATTGTAACGCTGTGTGTTTAAAGTTTGATTGCTACCTCCTTAACGGTATAATAATCTAAAGCCAATCTCTATGATTAAAAACTGCCGAATTTTAATTCATAGCTTATTATACTCCTTATTAATTTCTTAGATTATTATACTACATAGACTGTTACAATGTTGCACGACATTTTAACAAAAGCAATTCATCATTCAAGTTTTGCTTCCAAACATTAATTTCAGAACATATTACACAATTAGGGGTGCAGAATCTTGGCAACTTATTTTGTAAAATAGGAAGTAAAAATATCTAAAACCCAAGGATGCATACTACAGCACCAAAAGTAAAGGTCAGTAAGCACGAAAAAAAAAATATATTTTTCTTTTTTGTAAATTGATTCAGGCATAGTGCTAGTAGTCTTACCAGTTAAAACTCAGGCTCTTTTCATATTAAAAAATAGAAAAGGAAAATAAAAAAGAGAAAATTATTTTTGTAATTAATACATTTTAAAATCTGTCCAACTGAAATCCAAACTTTAATCTGCCATGCAAAAAAAAAGCTACATAATGAATGGAAGCAGATCAATAGATCCAGACAATGCATGTGGTCCCTTTGTATAATCATTCCTTTCCAGAACTAAGTTAATAAATTCTTCAAACCCATAAAGTAAGTGTTGCATAAAAAGATATTTGTGACTATTTTTTTTTAATTTTAAAGGTTCTTATGATCGATAAAGTCCTCCAAAGATAATACGGAATGAATACAAAAGCAGATTACATTTTGTACTGCATTAAGCCCTTATATGGATTTTAGTGTTTTTCAAATTGTAAAAAACAAGCGAACCTAATTTTGAAAAGTGCATTTTCGCATCGATAAAGCAAAAATCAGTAAACATAGTGTAGTGTGCTTAAAAAAGAGAAAACTTAGGTTTTTATTTTACTGTGGTAGCTGGTTATTGTATGCAGCTGAAAACTAAGCCTGAAAAATATTTACAAATAACAAATACCATTCCGTATTCTCCTAAGACCGAACAACGTCTTAATATTATTTTGTACAAAAACCAATTTATATACTAAAAGTTCGGAGTTATAGGAACCATGGAAGTATATCAGAATTAACGTATGTGTAAATCAAAAGGTAGAAGAAGGCTTATACAAAAAGGAGAGTGAGAGAGAGCAAGAGAAATAGGAGATATTGTTTGCTCTGGTATTTAATTAATAAATGTGGAGCTATAATGCTCTTCTGCTTTTATTTGTACAACCGTCTGTTATCATCTAGTTCCTAATGTATATATAAATATATGTTTTGTGTGTATGTTTGTATACATGAATAATAAAAGAAACGACGGTAAGAAAAAAACGAGGAAAATATTTATTATCCTAGAAGTCTAGTGTCTAATTTGCATAGCATAAAAACACGTAAAATAGAAAAAAAATGTATCACTAAAAATGTTTGTAAGTACTTAAATCCTAAATTGTCTTAAAAATGAAAGTAATGTGAGTAATCACAAAATATTATTTAAAATTTAACTACTCAAAATCTGATAGTGAATATGCTAAATGAGCAGATTTGTATAGTACGCATTAAAATTAACAAATCCTACACTTGTGTTGAATGCTTTGCGCAAAAAAATGTAATTTTTGCAGCCAACTGTTCTTCCCTCTTCTTTCTATCCCCAATGTGTTTTTATTTTTTATTTTTTAATATGCCAAAAAAAGTTAATACGTGAAAATTTCCTATAAAATTCACAGAAGGAAGCGATTAATTTAAAATTTATAATCGAAGAAATCACAACTTTTACTGTACCTTGAGTTTATCTGACGGAGGTAAAAAGATCTGATCCACAGCTAAACTGAACGGAAAGAATGCACGTGTACCTGAACATAAAAAAAAAGTCTGCGCACCTAAATATGCACTGCTAAGTTGAAATTGAAAGAAGCGAGAACTAAATCCGAAACATCCGCATTTTCAAAAACCACAATCTCCGCGAAGAATCTTTAATAAGAACCATCAATCTTTCCCCCAACAGGAATACGCGCATAACTCCCAAAATATGTGGCAAAAGAAAACTTCCAAAAAACATAAACAGCCAAAGTTTTAAAATGAAGGCTTACAACTTGATATGTTGTGAGAGAGCGCTTGCTTGCAAAGCACTGTAAAACGACGTCTTGCACGAAAGTTGGTAGTTGAATAGGTTCACACTGTCAACATCGATCTAAACCGGGGCAATTTCCTGGCGCAGCTTCAACTTCTCACACGCGTGGAGAGAGGAGTCGAAGTAATTACCCTTCAAGGGTTAAAGTGTAGAATCAAGGCGATATCCCTTCAGGTGTGAATCTTTGTTCCTCATCGGAGGGTGAATGGGGGGTGGGGGGAGGGGGGTAACCAGTGTTTTCCCGCTGAAGTAATCACAGATATTTCAGAACGGGGTGAGAGATATTTCCATACTGTGGGCCATGATTTTTCTCCTAATAATAGAACACGGCGATATATTTGTAGGTAAACTCTAGGTTCGTGATGCGTTTTTAAGTAGATATTCGCTCAGGAATGCAAATGCTGAAGGAGGTTGTAAGGGCTCATGCGCTGGAACTATCAGAATTATAAAAAGATTTTCTGATGGTTTAGTGTCAAAAGAAATGCATAAGTTTATTTTTAACAGCAACTTAGCACGCAAGTATTGATATTTTTACTGTCAGCTGTCTGGAATACTCTTTCTTACGCCTAAGAATAAACATAAAAAATTGTTCAGCACATTTTTTAAACACGAATGAGTAATTGGTAAGCATTCTGTGCGTTACTTTAATTCAGTTTATAGATACAATACTGCTTTTATGATCTCAGAGATAAAATACACAATGTGCGCAAGGTATGCTTTGACAGTTATGTACACAGAAATATTTATCGAAAAATTATTTTGCATAGTTTTATTTATGCGTCATTGAGTTCGTAGACTGATTAGCATTAAGGCTTTTACCATATTTAATATCCAACAGGTTTATATACATACCGAGATGTGGAATAACCTGAAAACTGAGGGGCACAATAGATCATGGGAGCCTAGGACTACTGGGCCCATCCCAGTTTAAGCGACTGAGGGCTCAGGGTCTTCGGGCATGTGTTCTTATTATGTGGTCAACCGAACGAAGAATCTCAGGCTTTGGTTCCTGAGTACGTTTGTACTCATTTATCCATCCACTGAATGGATAACAGGCTGAGTCAACTGTGACCAACTTGGGAATGGAACCTGGGTATGTGGTGTGAAGCCCAAAACGTTATTACTGAGCTACTGGTTTTCAAAATAACTCGTTCAGTGCTCTAAAAAGACGGTTCATATTTCCCCTTTGTTTGGTTTGTATGACAAAAAGTGAAATAGTCAACTATTGAATTATGGAGACTTGGTGTGGAAGTAGTTTGGTTTAAGAAGAATTAAACAGCATTGCTTTAGAATTTAAAAGCCTTATATTCATTCGATTATAGTTAATAATAACGAATGTACTTTAATGCGTTTTATCACCTTATGTTTTCTTAATTTTTTCTAGATAAATCCTACACCATAAGCTTCATAACCAATGTTGCATAAGGTTACTTTTTGTAGAATCTCTAAAGTCTAAAATCACGAAAGAAAACCACTATAAGTTTTGAAATCATCAATAAATTCAAACCAGGACATTTTTCCTGGTTTTCAAGCAAATCACACTGAACAACAAACATATATTTATTTTAACTATATTTCACGTAATAATAACAAATGCAAAAAAATTCCGGAATTGCAAGATTTTCTTGAAATTAATCAAAGTTCCGCTTCGCGTTTATTAAATGCGGATGTTTTATTCATTTGAATTTACGGACATCCAGTTTCTTTTAATTAAAGAGATAAATATATTTTCGAGCTTCCTTGGGAATCGTCAAAAATGAAAAAGGTTAATGATCAATTCTGAAACCTTCCTTAATTAGAATTTCATATATTCGAAAAGAAATTGGAGACACAAATTATAATCTCTTGTGATTAAAATTAAAAATTACTTAAGTGATTTTCAGTTAAATATTTTAGTAAAAGTTGACTCTCGGAAAAAAATGAAATTGAAATATCGCTAAAGGCAATTTTTGATTAAAAATTAAATAATAATAATAATAAAGAAAGGTGAAAAAGTCTTGGATCTCGGAAAAGAGCTTTCAATCAGTTCTATTTGAAGAAAAAAAAGCAAAAAAAAAAAAAATGAATAAAAGGAAAGAAATGAAATGAATTGCAGACATGAAATTCCCATAGAGGGAAATAAATCGCTAAGAGCTGCAGCTGAAATGTCACTCAAATTTAACTTATGAGCTACATTAATCTTATAAATATGTGCCACTCAAAATTACTTTTGGTGCTTTTCTTTTTTTAAAACAATTTAGGGGTTTGATAGCAACATTTCTATTAAGATATATATTTTACTTTTTGGATAGCAGGAAATTCATTTCATAAAAAAGCAGATTTAAATAAACTAGTCATTAGCACAAGTTGTTAAGAATAAATCATTTTATCAGTAATATGTGTGTGTATATGTATTGATCCCGAGCCTGAATATGTGGGAATCTTGTTGTTTGCTTGTTAATGGATTCAGAGTCGGCACAATCTCGCGTAGATCACATGATTAACTATAGACTTCATTGGATTCGTGGTTTCCGCTTTACTTTTCCATTTCGATTTTTTTCCCATATTCCAAGGACTTACAGAGGTGAATGCAGCTAAGCCTAACTAATCGCGTGAGAGTTCTTAAGGGTCCTAAGATAAACTCCAAGTTTCGTGCAAAGCAAAAAACACACAAAGCTCTTTCGGTTTTTTTTTCCATCAAAGTAAGTTTATCGATTGCCCATTTTAACGTCTACACTGCATTTTAGGAGTAGACATACTTCCTATTTGGGCTATTACGCTACTTCTCCACTGGCATTTCTTTAGCGGAAAATACTCGGGCTGAGAACATTATAGAAAGTGACCACTAGCAATGTGTAGGCTGCAATGGCTTTTACAGGATTATAGTTAAAGTGTTTGCTTTTAGAAATGTTTGTAAAGATAAGTAATCACGCAGAGAACCTTTTTGTGTATCGTGTGAAGTATTTTGCTTTTGAAGTCACGCGAAATGGGAAAAGTAATTTTGAATTTGTTTCTTTTCTAGTAATGTCACAATATTCAAAGAAAAAAAGTCATATTTATACGTGTAACCACCTTAGTACAATATTAGGAGCGTATTAAATTACTAACTTTCAAAATTTAACGAATTTTTTTCCGCGTGAAAAACATCATTATATGCAATAAGATTAATTGATTTTGCTCACTGATAAAGTAAGAGTCTCATTAATAGGTACATTAGGGTGGTTCAAAAAAAAATTTTTTTTTGCTACGGACCAAGGCGCACCCTACTTTTTTTACATTTATGTATAAGATTACTCCCCTAAAATTTCAGCTTTCTACTCTTAATGGAAGATGGTGCTCAAACACCCTTCGTTTTTACGCTTTTTCGTAATTTTCAATTTTTGAGCTTTTCAGACTAAAGAGACCATTTTCTTGGTAAATATTTTTCTTCAATTATTCTCATTTTTCAACGCATAAATATTAGTTCAAACAATTGGGAAGTTTCTTAATCGTTTGAATCTATATTGCAACAACTTTGATACAATCGATTATTTAGTAGATCGCAGCATACAATGTAGATTACAGCACTTGTCTACATGTTGTGCTATGATTTTCAAAACTTACGCTTGCTAAAATAGAGTTATGGAAGATCTGTGCAAAATGTTTTTTATGTTTTTAAAGTAGTGGGATGCAGAGAAAAAAATGCAAGATTTAAAGTTTTAAACTAATAGTGCTAATAGTATCACAAGAAGAATTAATTAAATTATAAAAACTAATTTCACAAAATAAACTATTGTAACTAGTCTGAAATTTAGATATTTACTTCATGCTTACTTTGGAAAGCATATTCCTCACGAGTTCTATTCTTTTTAATAACTTCAAAGCGAAAAAATGTTTGGCAAAGAATTAAACAAACAAACAAAAAAAAATGTTGCACATAGAACTTAAAAAATACTTTAACAAGTTTGAAACTTCAACTGTAAGCTTTTTATAAATCTATAGATAAATCTATGATCACTCTTGCTGATTATAAAGGGATAGTTGAATTATTATTAGTCAATTAGGGAGCCTATCTGAGAAAATTCAGTCTCTTATGTGCCTCAAAATATTTATGTTCCTACATAGGAAAGAAATTTTTCATTTAATCATGAGAGAAAAAAAACCTAGGTACAACACTTTCTACAGTTTCAGTGCGTTTTTGTACAGTAAAAAAATATATTGAACATTAATACATGCTCCATTTGCAATTAAAACTTCTGGGAATATCTGAACTTGGAAAAAACCTTATAAGATATGAACGACCTGGAAATTGAAATAACTACTAGGACAGTTTTGTTAAAGTACTTGTGACACCTTTCTGGTGAATTAATTAGTTTGACTTAGTGTTTCATATCAAATTCTAGTTGAAAGAAAAGCAAGTTATTACAAAAATAAAGATGTGAAATATAGCAAGTGTAGTACAGAACAATTGGATTTTTTTCAAACATGAATATTAGGGATTGTTTTCTAACATTCTTCGTCCTACGCCCCAACGAATGCAAATATAATATCAATCACAGAATTAAAAGAAAAAATTAAAATAAAGAAATAATGGTGAATAACGTTGCTGAGGAAAATGTTCAAATAATTCAAGAATTTAACAGAATTGTTTTCAATAATGAAGACAATAAGCAGTTTCTTTTACCTGCTGTTGAAGAAAATTGAGTACTTATCCTTGCTGAGACAATAAAACATTCAATACTAAAAGTCTCTCTCTTATAAATATACATAGAAAGTTGAATTGCACAGCAAGAAGTTTAAATATTTTGGCTTTAATTAAAATCTTCTAGCAAATTTCAGTATAATAACACTGCTCGGCACAAAATGAGCTTCAAATGTATCTGACACTATTCTTGCTGTTTCTTATGTAAAATGCCCCACTGAATCCAAATATGATCTTCGTTTCTTCCTTCACGGTAATCGCTCGAACATAACTGGAATGAATATAAATAATACTGAAAGGTTCTTTACTGAAGGAAATCTGCGGTGCGACTCATATGTAACATGCGATGTTTCTAAGGTTTTAAACAAAATTTTACAGCTTAAAAAATTTTTTTGGACGTGGGAGTCATAGATGGCAGTCCAATATTATTGTGTTGCACCAAAAAGTAAGTGTAAAATTTTGAAACTGGAAAAGTGAGTTGTTGATGATATGTTAAATATTTTTAGGAGGTGAGGGGGAAATACCCCCATGAGCCTCCTAACTTGTGAAAAGTTGTTTATGATTTTGAACTTTTCACCTCTCTAGCCCAAAAGAAGAATGTTAATGGTAAATATAATGCTTCCTTCCCCTCCAAATAATATCTATGAAATTGTCGAAATCTGATGAAAATAGGAGGGGAGGGGGGCGCTATTTTCGAAAAGTGGGAGGCAATGGAGGAAAAGGGTGGCCATATTAGGATTCAGGGGATCATTGAACATAAGAATCAGCAAGAATGATAGCAGAACACCCGGATTTTTTTTTCTGCCGCTCAACCGAAAAACGCTTGAAATTGACAAAAACTGGAGAACTATTTGAGCTTTGAGCACCGTCTTTTTATTTAAGCAGGAAGTTGAAATTTTGGCAGTATATTAGGGTGGATAAAGGTAAAAAAATGAGCCACCGCCGTGACATCTAGGACAATGTTTTTTTTTTTTTGCCATAGGTTTGTAAACCACCCAAATAGTCAGGGATCCCTGATAGAGATTTTTCTGTTTATTACTATCAAGCTAATTTTTCGTGAGTAGCTTCATTTTAACGAGACGCCCAACTTTTCCTCTTACAACAATTCTCGATTGTGGTAGCTAACAGGGGTAGCAGGGATCAAATGTGTCGATTCTATGAGTCTTAAAAACTTATCACTAACTGTGACTTTTCTAATTAAATATGAAGATAATTATTAACATTGTTGAAAAACATATTTGTCCTACAAGGTGTATGGTTTGATCAAAGAGTCCCCCTCCTCCCAACATGTATCGATTACGAGGTCATCAAAAGTAATTACTAACAACCCAAGTTTTTTTCTACTGCTTAGTTAATATGTATATAGTTTAACAGTCACATTGTCCTACAAATTGTGTGGTACATTATCCCAGTCCTACGATCAGAAATTGTTAGAACCACGAGACCACTGTTTTTATTACTAACTGTAGGACAAAAATATTACATTATAGGTTAGTTACAGGTAGGTATCACGAGTCCGACACGAACTGTAAATTTCGCTTTCTCTTTGGAATAAGTAAAAGCATCTGTTTTAGTTTAACTAATTTTATTTTCCAGTTAATTTTTTTGTGTATTTTCTTTGCATTCATAAAAAACAATTAATCTTCATCAGATTCTTCAGATAAATCATCATCTTCTTCACTAATCTCACTTTCATCTTCATTTTCGTCATTAGTGATATCTGACTCTGTAATAACATTTAAAAAATAAAGAAATTGTCCATTAATTAATTAATAAACGAATAAAAATAAAAATAGTATTAATAGGGAATCTTGTGAGTCAGAAGATAGTTCTTCAAAGGATGGACTTTGGGGACCATCAAACCAATAGTATTCGTATTTGCCGTCAATTATCGTCCATCTATAATTTTCCGGCAACTTTTTTGTGGGGCACCCCATGTGTGCACTGTGCATTGCACCATACGTTACAGATAAATACAGTTCACTTAATTTGTTGCAGTAGTTCCTGCTTTGTAGGCGGCAAACTCGAAGGATCATATCCTACGATTTTCTTTAAAAAAATTTCTTCTTTTTCATTTTTCGATTTATAGCCCTTTTCAAACAATTCGTATCTAGCTTTGTTGATGTCATTTTTCGTTTTTAATGACTATACTCTACATACGTACTCTTCAGTACTTCGAACTAACTCATTCGATGTTGTAAATGATGTATGTTCACTTCGCAGGAGTTGAATAAAAGCCTCTTGAAATTTTTTATTTTTCTTTAAAACGCTGAAAGGTCTCCTTTTTCCTTTACGAAAGAAAGCAGGATTGTAGTCATTTCCCGTAAAACTATGGCCGTCGAAATGTAGGATTTTTGCAAAACAAATTGCACAAAAGGCACTCCATTATTATTTTGGAGCATTAAAAAAAATCTTGACATTTGTTGTAAGAAGACAAACACGCGGTCGAATGAAACTTTTTTTTGCACGGTTATGGTCGACATTTACGGAGAATATGCTCTGGGCATGCGTACTGGCAAGGCTCAGCTATAATACCAAATTGTGCAAAGTAAATTTATTTTTACTTGTATTCATTTAAAATGTGTGTTCAAATGAAGTACCACAATAACGTACCACGAAATTTGAAGGACAATGTGACTGTTAAATCAAATATTAACTAAGCAAAAATTTAAAAATCAGGTAATTTTTAATGATTCTTGATGATCTCGTAATCCATACATGCTGGGAGGAGGGGGACTATTTGCTCAAACCATACATTTTGTAGGAAGAATATTTTTTCCACTTATGTGAATAATTTCCTTAATATTTAATAAAAAATCAAGAGTTTGTGTTAAATTTTTGAGAACCATTAAATCGACATATTTTACCCTTGCTACCCCTGTTAGCTACCACAATCCAGAATTTCGTTTATGAAATTGTCGGGTGTCTCATCGAAACGGCGCAATTTAAGAAGATTCAGCTTGGTGCTGATTAGTTTTTCATCAGGGTACTACATTTTTAGAACGTAGGACCGGGATAACGTACCATGCAATTTGTAGGACAATCTGACTTTTAAATTATATACATATTAACTAAGAAATGGGAAAAAACTCAGCCGGTTAGTAATCACTTTGATGACCTCGTAATCGATACATGTTGGGAGGAGGGGGACTCTTTGATCAAACCATACACCTTGTAGGACAAATATGTTTTTCAACAATGTTAATAATTATCTTACAATTTAATTAAAAAAGTCACTGTTAGTGATAAGTTTTTGGGACTCATAGAATCGACACATTTGATCCCTTCTACCCCTGTTAGCTACCACAAACGAGAATTGTTATAAGAGGAAAAGTTGGGCGTCTCATTAAAACGAAGCTATTCAAGAAGTTTCAGCTTGATAGTAATTACTTTTTCATTAGGCATCTGTACTACATTTTTAGATCGTAGGACCGGGATAACGTACCACACAATTCGTAGGACAATGTAACTGTTAAATTATATACATATTAAGTAAGCAGTAGAAAAAAACTTGGGTTGTTAGTAATTACTTTTGATGACCTCGTAATCGATACATGTTGGGAGGAGGGGGACTCTTTGATCAAACCATACACCTTGTAGGACAAATATGTTTTTCAACAATGTTAATAATTATCTTCAGATTTAATTAAAAAAGTCACTGATAGTGATAAGTTTTTGGGACTCATAGAATCGACACGTTTGATCCCTTCTACCCCTGTTAGCTACCACAATCGAGAATTGTTGCAAGAGGAAAAGTTGGGCGTCTCATTAAAATGAAGCTACTCACGAAAAATTAGCTTGATAGTAATAAACAGAAAAATCTCTATCAGGGATCCCTGACTAAAAGGTACATATACATAAAATCGTGCAAAATTTTAAAAGTGATCCTTTTCAACTGTTACAATAGTCTTGAAGATGAAAGAACCAGACAGTATTATTTCTTATGAATCAATTTAACGATAATTTGCAGACAATAATTTAAAAAAAATATCTATTCGCAAAGATATATTTTTCTTTTCACTTCAAGAATTTTCTATTTAAATGAAGATACTTCAAGCGCACCTTTATATTAATGATAAAGTAAATACTAAGAATTAATATAAAAAATATTTTTATATTAATTGTTCTGTTAATTTTTTTGTATAAATTTAACCTAAAATTACTCTTTCATTCCGCAGCTTCGCGTTCTTGCACTTGTGATAAAGTACAAAAGCAATCAGTACTTAAAACAACAAGTAAATTGTACTGCATACCCTATTTGTGTCACCTTTGAAAATCTAAATAAAAGAATAGATAAAAAAGAGCATGGAAAATGGAAAATGTGATATATAAAAGGCGGAAAATGAACTTAGAAAGAGCAGAATAATAACGATAACAATATATACTATAATACTCATGATAAATAAAAATTTAGTAGTCATATCAATAAATTAAAATGGATAAAATTTAACCTTTAGGAACCGGGCGGTACCACATGTTGTACCATAAGTCTTTTTTCTTTAGAGCACGAGATTGAAATTTTCACTCTAACTCTCTGGAGCCGGGGATTTTTTCAAGGTTTTATACGTCTGGTACGACAGTTTATACCTTCTCTTTTCAACGGAAAAGAAATCTGTGGTTTAACTGTCGTACCACCTGGGTCGAAAGAACATTTTCTATATGAACAGCCCGGATCCAAAAGGTTAACGATGCAAAATAAACGATAGATATACCTACAGTTCAGCATCAAAAGTGTAGTGGTTAAGCTAAAATTTACAGAAATAGGAACTGACCCGATACCTTCTTGGGGATGAAGTTTTAATGAGCAATGGAAAGTATTTAAACACTATTCAATCTTGTCAAATATTAACCTTTTCAAGTTTAAAATTTCTGGGAAATTGATCCAAATTTTATGTTTTCCAATTATTCAGTACAGTAATCTCAATTCAAAATTCCGATTAGGGCTTAAAAAATTTCAGTGCTGTGAAATATTTGATTAGACGTAACATAACCAAGTATTTAAAATTTTACATTACTGAATATAAATAACAATTACAAGTTATCAAAATTTTTATATTTTATCTCTTTAGATGTGACTGAATACGTAATTAAAAATGAATAATGTAGTTAAATACTTTTTCCATTAAATACTTCCAACAGATTTCATAGATTAAAATACTTTTAAAACATTAACAAAAATGGAAATATCATAAAACATTTTAGTTAACAATATACATTCAGTGATAAAATAAATCAATTTAATGTATCATTGCTTACGTGTTTTAGATCTTCTCAGATAACAATTAGATAAATAGTTATTTTTTGATGATTATCCCTTAGTTTTTATATTATTTTTAATTCATGATAGCCAATTGAAGCAAGTTTCTCACGAGTTGAAACGCGCTTCAAAACTTCTCTTTGTAACAGAATTCTAAATTAAACACGAGAGAGTGTTTTTCAATTCGCAAGCTCGTTTTGAAACTTCGAAATCTATTTTTAAAAACCGTCCTCGCGATTCCACCATAGTTTATATGTGAAATTATCAGAAAAAGAATTTTCATGTATGCTTCCGGAATTAAAGTGCTACTTTTTTGGGCTGTAGGAATTTTTCCCGAAGCCACGGCTTTGTAGCAAGGAAAAAGGAATTAAATACTTTTCCAACAAAGAAATGTAATGCATTATAAATGCGAAATGTTTACAAAGTTAGAAAAACGAACGAAACTATAAAATCCAGTTCGTTATGCATACTGAGCAAACATTTTATGGACGTTTCGCGTGCTGAAGTCCATTCTTTATTTATAAAGTAATCCACGCACAGAAAATTTTCCTCTTGCTTCTTTTAAAAAGTAAGATAATATTGGCACGTGCAGAGTTAAACTAAGACTTATAAGAAAAATAGTTACCTATGAGTCTTGACGCTTGCATTGACCTCAAACAGTATGTTTTTTGTTTTTAAAAACTCTCAAAAATGATTTTACTTGCAGAGTTTTCAAATCGAAAATCAGATTTTTCCACCATAAAAAGTTAAGTGAAAAGTACATTTAAACTCCATCTTGCATTTTTTGTCTTTTCCAGGGGTGAATTTATGTCAGCACTTGATGACTGAAGTAGCTCGCAATGTTTTTTTCCAAAAGTGCTTTTATTAATGTCTTACAAAAAGAATGTTTCTTTAAAATCAGAAACACATTAGGTTCCGAAAATTCTTAAAAGAAGTTCTTAACTAATTAAAACTTTTAATGCTTATACAAAGAAAATTTTAAATCAAAATCATATGTAGAAGGTACTAGTAATTATTATTTACAAAGCTTTAATTTATGACTTTACAAAATAATTATTGTTTATACAATTCAAACTTATGGTTTTACAATGTAACTTTTTTTACTAAGCTTTAATTTATATTTTTACGAAGCATTTTTTTTTGTATTAAGCCTAAATGTCAATCGTTGTTTGCAAAGGAAATTATCTATTCAATTTTTAAATTTCCTCACGAATGATACATTAATGTAGTCATAAATTTGAAAGATTTTTTTTCAAACAACTGTTGAATAAAGTGTTTGCAAAAATCTTTATATTTTCGTAGTACAAAAGTAATGCCTTCCACTTTTTTATGGAAATAATTTTGTGATAAAATAAGTAAAGCGTCAACCCAAACAATCCCTTAAACACCAAAATGGTATCAATTCATGCTGATGAGTGCATAATAACTACGAAACTTCAGTCCATGGATCGAAATACCGAGTTGGCGGTGTATTGCATGTTCCTTCCTTAGCCCTTGCTTAGAGGCGGTTATTCACTGCTTTATACCATTGTCAATATACATTTGATAAAAGCTAGTTTGTTTTGCAATGAAGATTCATTGCAAAGCAAACGAGATTTTATCAAATGTATATTGACATGAAAAGTTTTAACAGAAAATCAGTCAGAAATGCAAAAGCACAAATAACTAAATACTCGTAGAAATTCAGGTAACTAATATTTCTTATAAAGACTAGCGAATACTAAAAATATTCTTAGAAGTTCAGTCTCTGAAACGATTACAAATCAATGCATAAGAAATTCCATTAAAATTTTTCATTAAAAATGTATGCTTTTAATATATAATTTTGGAATCTATATCTTAAAGTTATTTTTCTTTTGAATTCATATAGATATTTTAGTTCAGTGATCACTCTCCTCTGCTGTATCTCTTATATTCTTTAGACACTTCCACAAGCATTATAAAGGCTACATATTATTTTAGTTTGGTTAGTTTATAGATCCTTGAACGTAAAATATAACAAAAAAATATAAACAACCATTGAAAAATATGACGAGAATTTTTAAACTTCTTTAGGGAAATAAAAAACCTATTTAGAAACAAAACGATTGACAGCACACACATAAATGGAAAATAAAAGATTGTATATCAAAGACCATTTTTGAATTTTTTCAAAGGGAAAACTTAATTTTTCAAACATTATTCTCTAAAAACCAAGTTTTTTTTTGTCTCATTGATACTAAACTGCGCCATAAAAAAGCTTGCAAGTTTTTTTTGTGTTTTCCTTTAGTGAATGTATTCAGTCTGGGGGAGTTTTAATTAATTTCAGAGCACAAAAAAGATTTTATAAAATGCTAAGCAAAATGTTACTTTTTTCATCATCGAACATTATGCGTTTCAAGCAAAAGCTATTCAAACACGCCCTTTTTTTAATTTATAGAAAGAACATGTTTTATTTTTGTGTCTCTAAATTAAAATGTCGATGGTGAAATTGTTTTCATTATATTTAATACAACTGCTTCGTCTATTTCGAAACAATTTTCAGAATTGACTTTTTTTTTTAACTTTCATAACATGCTCATCTTGTTTTTAAAATGAAAAGGAAATGATAGCATTGACGCACAAAGCACTGCTGAAAAGTTAATTTCAGCAGCAAACAAAGGCACGGACTGCTGAAACTACGCTCTTTAGAGAACAAAGCTTGAATGTCATTTCGCCCTTATCGATTTATTTTGGTCAAATGTTTTCGAAGAAAAAAAATCGCAGTACCAGCTGCTGCTAGTTAAAATTAACGAATTTTACTTTTTTTGCTCTTAGTTATTTTTTCTCTTGTTTCGAGCTCGAAAATTAATTTTGTATTTGTAGTCGTTAATAAGCGCTTTGCCTTACTTTTATCAAGAAATTAAAACAAAATTTTAATTTTCGTGTTTTTTAAAATGAATTTTGGAAGTGTATGGCGGCAAAAATTGGTAAGCGATTATCGATTATTGAAGACAAATTCGCGAAAAGTTTCCTGTAAATAATTTTTCGACATCAAATTCGTTGCATAACATGCATTTACTTAAAAGAAAAGAAGACTGATGATTAATTTTCCTATATTTTTTATAAAATCACATTTTGACGCCACGAGTCAATTAGAGCTGTTCACAAATATAATATTGGAAGTTTTGAAACAACTAGCAAATTAAATTTGCTATTTTTGCTTTATAATATCGTTTATATCAGAAGCTTAATTTATTTTGACTTAACTTTTGATAACTAGTTGAATAAAAAGTGCCGTTTCGACCTAAGCAATGTATTTCAGACATAGCATTTCTGAAGCTATGCACTAAAATAAAATTAATACTAAGGACCAATGACTTGAAACGCTGAGTTTTGTGTTGATGATGTTTTACTCTTCTTTAAATGTTAACAGTATTGTGTTATACCAAAATTATTTTCATGTTTTTCCGACAAAGAAAATACTTTTTAATTAATAATAGCTCAAAGAAATACACATATAAACAGTAAACAGAGAATATTTTTAATAATATAGTTGTTGTTTTAATACTTGGCATTGATTAGCGCAAAAGAAAAGACCAAAACTACTATGTGAAATAGGATGAAAATATCAAATAGCTAATTGATGATTTGTGCTATCTAGAATATTAATAAAATATCCGCTCAAACAAGAACATTTTTGTTTACGTACATTAACTTCATGATAAAAAATTAATTAATAAATAAATATTCAGATATATATATATATATTATATATATATATAGGCTATTTATAAAAAAAAATCCACCAAGCACTTTTCCAATACATGGCATTCACAAAACACCCAAAATATTCTTAAATGATTCAAAACTTCTAATTGGTCCTGCCCTTACTCGCAGGCTGTGATCCTAGAAGTTTTTTTGGCATTGGGATGTTTCTCCTAACGTGGTCAGGAGGTACAAATGATATATTTGTGCCTCAGAACCAGAAGGACGTAAGTCCAAAAATGGCGATTTTCACTTTATAAGTGAATTGTATGTAGATTCTTATTCTGCATCGACCCATGAGAACGGTATTCTATAAAATAAATTCCTTCCAATTATTTAGCAGCGTTAAAAGAGCGCGAACTCCATCCTTTGCATGCATTCGCCAATCGTTTTTCCCTTCTCCTAAAAAGTTACAAAAATGGGCTTACGTTAGTCTGGTTCTGAGGTACAGATATGTGGTCTGAAGAAGTTAGAGACATGTCAGGCTAAACGTCACCCAGAGATGTTCCTGATAGAGCATAACATTCTATTATTGACGTCAGTAAATTTTCCGTTAGTTTTTGCATTCAAATTGGTTTATTTAATTATTATAGTAGAGTAAAGCAACATTTTTTTTTCGTGGATAAAAGACAGTAGCGTAGCAAGAAATGTTTCATGGCGGGGGGGGGGGGGGTCATACAAATTTTTTTGAAATTAAAGTACGAAAAGATCAATTTTAGGAATTTATATGTGTGTTTATACACATAATATTGTTGCTTCATAGGAGATTTATACTGCCCTATCCGTTTCACCTTAAACGACTTTGTAAGAACAAGAATAGTTAGAAATTTCAGTAGAATTAACTAAAAGTAGATTGCACGTGAAGCAATTTTGTTTTTACTGTTTTGATCAAATTAATTGTTTTTGTAAAAAACTGCAACAGAAGCCACTCATTTTAATATTAATTAAAATAATATCTCATTTCAAATGTAAAAAAAATTCAATGTACTACACCGTTATAATCTGTCATTTTAATCTCGGATAAAAGAATATCCCGCTTATTTGAGTAAGTATTTTTTTTTGCCAATTGGCTAGTTCACTAAGCAAGCACGACTGTAACTACTTTAAGCGCCGATAAATCTTGGATTCTAATGATTCAGAACGCATGAAACAGCTAACCTCCAAGGAACAAAGATGAGAAGTCAGTCAGAAGCTATACCATCAAATTTGAGCTTTGTCTTATCCAATAAAAATTAAGATCATTTATCGAAAATAAACCAAACATCTTCAAAATTTATTTAGACTCCTAAGAACTCTGCGAAACGTTAGGCGAAACAAGAGCTAGAACAATACCGGATGAATCACGAACTACAAATCCGATTAATCGGGGATTGTGAGTCCCCACCTAAAATGGGGTAGGAAAGCCTTTCTGAGGGGATCGCAACATTATTCCCACTCTTAAAATATATAATTATACACATTTTGAAAATATTAAACAAGAAAATATAGGGTCGCTTTTATTTATCATTGCAGGGATGCTAATTGGGTGGAAGGGAAGAGCAGGGTGGATTACGAAGTGCAGTCCATTTCTTGATTTTACTCAGCTGTTGATGCAATAAGATACAGCTGCATTAGCGGCGAAGAGTATCTGTATACGGCTTTAGAATAGAACTTGTTACTTACAGTTCAATTTTTAAGATTGAAACTAATAATAATAAAATAATAATACGTTACCTTCAATATTTAAATACACCGCCGAGACTATTTTTGTAGTTGCTCCAATGCATAAAGAAAAGTGACCAAACATATTAAAAATTAATTCTTTCAATGTTTGGATTTTAAACCATTAGAAGGACTTCAAAGTACGGACAAAATACGAGGATGATATACAGCATACAAAAATTGCAGTTTCGAGCTAGAGAGTATATCATAAAAGTGCAGGCAAAATGTGAAGCCAGAGACAACTCCGCTAAAGCTTCATCTAGCTTTACAGGACAAAAGCTGCACGTGGCACCTCCATCCCCGGGCTTCAGCGGTAAAATCTTCTCCTGCATCTGTTAACATAATAATGAAACGAAGGGAAGGGGGGGGGGGAGAGGGAAAAAAATAGGATTTAAAGTCTCATCAAATCAACTGATGCACTAAGTAAAATTGGTTGTTAGCTTCAAAATTCAACAAAATAGTGTAATTTAATAATCACTGGTTTAACATTGTTTTGGAAGCGCGTAAAACTTTAATGATATTAATAAAAATATTGTTCGAGACACACAACAGCACGAAATAGGAAAGATTCATATGGTCATGTCCCCTTAATTAATTTCCCTGAGAGTTATACAATATATGTTTTGCATGAGTCGGTAGGTTATCGCACACGTTTTGGAAATATTAGACAATATATTCTAACTGTGATGTTAGGTAGATATAAAAAGCTTGTATTTAAAAGATTCTTACACAAATGTTACTACTTAGCAGAATATTATATCGGTATGAGAATTGACATATTACTATTGATTGATTTTGACCTGTCGTCCAGCAAGCGACAGGTAGTATTGTAACAGCGGTTATTTACGAAGAAAAAAAAATCATACTAATATCTTAAAAACGTTTACTTATTATTATTTTTTTTCCTTAATGGTGTAGAATCAAAAACTGAATTTTTTTAAGGAATACTTTCATAATGAATCATTTTTCAGACGCACTTATTAGGGGTAACATAAAATAGTGTTTAGAGTTATAATAGTTTCAATCATTTTGTTTCTCGATGTGTAGACGTCGCTTGAGAAAATAATGAAACGAAAGATACTTTTCCAAACGTTATCTAATTCCGAACAAGTTATCTGAGTGAGCTTTTGCTAGTTCCCTCATCATACAAAATCTTTAAATATTTGAAAGGAAAAGGTAGTGTTTTTTCTTCAGTTGGTGTATATTAATATATATTTATCTTTTTATTTCTGTTTCAAAATTGCACGTGAATCGAAAAATGTTTTAGAGAAATTTTAAGGCCGAAATGCGATAAGATTTTTGACTGAATGTTATATGTTACTTTATTAAAGATATTTACTGCTCGTCATTTACCTGTGAACATAGTTAAAAATAAAAGCTCAAATATTTAAAGCTAAATAATGATGCTCAATGTTCAGTACTAAATGTAAACGTACAGAAATGCATATGAATTAGCTGTATTTATTTTCAGAACTAGTATTTTAAGTATTTTATGTTCTGCTACAAAACTTGAAAAATAGTTTGAAAAAACTTCTCACATTAACTATATATATATATATATATATATATATATATATATATATATATATATATATATATATATATATATATATATATATATATATATATATATATATATTAGGGTGGGCCGAAAAAACACTTTTTTTTATTTCGAATTTGTAATAGCGCGGAAAAGTTGCGAATTATGAAGACAAAAAGAAGGAAAAAAAAATATCGAAATCGGTTGATATCTTCCGATCGCGCATAAGGCCTAAAATTTGACAAAAAATGAAAAAACTTGATTTTCGCGATTTTTTTTTAAATTTTTGAATTGGATGTTTTCGAAATGTAATAGTGCGGAAAAGTAGCTAATTGTGAAGACAAAAAGGAGGAAAAAAAAATTATCGAAATCCATTGATATCTTCCGATCGCGCATAAGGCCTAAAATTTGACAAAATATGAAAAAACTTCATTTTTGCGATTTTTTTTGAAAAAATTTTGAATGAAATGTTTTCATAATTTTTTCGCGCGGAAAAGTTTATAATTATGAAGACAAAAAGAGGGATAAAAAGGAGGAAAAAAAATTATCGAAATCGATTAATATCTTCCGGTCGTGCCTAGGGCCTAAACTTTGACAAAATATGAAAAAACATCATTTCTGCGATTTTTTGTTTAATTTTTTGAATTAGATGTTTTCGCAATGCAATAGTTTGTAACGTTTACTAATATAGCCTTAAAACATTGTGCTTTGATTTTGTTTTGGCCAGTTAATATCTTCCGGTTGCGCATTAACCCCAAAATTACCCAAAATATATTAAAAAAGGTACATTTTTACGCGTTTTTGGTTTTTGATGAATAATTTTTTGTGAAACAACCGTAGTATTTTTTGGGACAGACTGACAATAATGTAGAAAAATAAACTACCACAGGTTCAGTCGATGTTATCCAGTTGCGAAAAGCCTTAAAAACTCTCATACGTAGACGTCGGGCAGCAATCCAGGTAACATCGCTCGCCTGGCAACGGCTCTCTTCCACTCCATTGCCGCCTTCCTAGGATCATGTCAGCTGTCTGCCTATATTGTTTTTTCAGTTTGCGCTTCTA